>OMLI01079063.1:1825-13837 GCA_900302605.1 Rondeletia loricata | reverse complement strand
ACACACACACAATGTCATCAGGAAAGGAGAGACAGTGAGCACAATTTAAAGGGAACACTCCCTCATACTGTCACTTGCCACAGTCCCATGTTGAAGCAATTCTAACCATGAACAGTAAATGCGATGCCATATTTAATCTAAAATAAGACAACATTTTGTTTCAACAAATAAGTATAACATTGAACATTTACTGTATATGCCTTCCTGTTTCTATGTAGCAGATAGGTGTTTCAAGGGAGAACCTACATCAACAATGAGGAAGTCCAGCCAGCACCAGGCATTTGTGAAATATTTGGCAAATCCATATGCCACCCACTTCAGTATCATCTCCAGAATGAAGATGTAGGTGAAGATTTTGTCTGCAAACTCCAACACAGTCTTAATGGTCTTCCTCTTCTCTATGTAGATGTCTTCAAATGCCTGGATGTGAATGCAATCAACGTGAGTAATTACCTGGCATACAAATTTCAGTGTTGCCAAACGCACACTGAAAACAACAGTCTGCTATTGTCAGATATGAGGCGTAATTATGTAAATGGTCATTTTTTACAATGGAAAATGTTAAATATTGGCCAAAATCCAGACATAATTTAGTATATAATGATACATTTGCAATATGTGTACAAAATCACAGCAGTGATTGGTGAACAGTCCAAAGCGAGTGTGCACTAACTCATTAACACTAAACAAACCACACTTGCTACATGGTGGTTTGAGTATGTACTGCCTAGCTTTTGATGAGAGGTGCCAATTAGGATAATGAGATAACATGAGATCAGCCAAATCTGGTATTCAGAAACAACCCATTAACAGCACTCATCCCAGCTCAGCTCCTTCCCCTCTGCATCAACAACCAGGGAGACGTACCAGCGCTCCACTGCTCAGCAGGATCATGAAGATGATAAAGCTCTCAAACCAGTTGTGCTCCACTATCCGGTAACAGGTCCTTCTTATCGTCCACCACATCTTCCACCAGCCCACCTCCACATTTACCTGGCAACACTGGAACTTTTGCACACAGCCTGAGTAGAGACAAATGTAATTTCTGAATTGTTATTGAGTCAGCCTTAATAATAATAATATATGCAATATCAGATATCTTTCCTTTATTATAGCTGATGAGGATGTTGATTTATGGTTGTTTTCTTATTTTTTACAGCACTTTGTGACTTTGTAAAGGGCTATACAAATATAATTAGTGGTAGTAGTAGTATTCACCAACAGTAAAGCAAGCCTCAGGTTCCATAGACTCTTCTAGTTCAAAGTCCATAGACTCTCCTCCCTCCCCAGGTGCCCTGATGTCCACTGTGCTGCCCACAGAGGAGCTGAGCTGGCCGTCGTCATCCACCATCTGCAGATGCAGCCAAGTAAAACTAGTGTTAGATGAGCAAATATCACTGAGAGGGCCGGGGATGCTACATGGCAAATGTAGCACCTACCCAGGAGCTGACATACTGAGAATCTGTGTCGATGACTATGGGATAGTAAGTGATGCAAGACTACTTGCCATATGCAAGTTCACAGGGTCCACATCTCTCCAACAAGACTTGTATTATTTCATGCAGAAATGGTCAAAAGTACCAAGAGACTTATAGCACAAGACACATTCAGTTTGGAGTGTAATTGGTTTGGTTTAATTGCTGTTGGGATAGATTGCTGTGTCTTGCTAAAGGCTGTTGGTAAGTGTCATTGACATGCATTCACTCAGAGTGCATGTTTGAATCAAGTCTGTGATGGCTGAACTAAAGAACATGTATGGTCCAGTATTTTCATGTCCAGCACTTTTTGAACCAAATATTGCATCAAATATTGCAGATTTTACAAATACTATTGACATGAAAACACATCTGTACAGTTTCTACACAGTAGACAAGCGTAAATAATTTAAAACAAATAAAATAAAAAAATAATATTAGGGTACTCTCATTAGCTTAACAGCAGAAAAGCAGTGCTCTGCTCTTGACCAGAGAAGGCATTAAGGAGTCTCCATTACAGTTGCTACTGTTGTCTAGTTTCCTGATCACCTCCACTTAACCTGGGAGGGGAAATCCAACTCTCCCAGACAAGATAACTTGGGAGGTTGATGTAATAAACGTAAAGGTGAGACAATCAAATTACTTCCTACAGGGCTTTAAATAAACCATTGTGTTTTTTTCTTCCAATTTAAATCATGCAATGACTGACATATATTCAAATAAACAATAATAAGAAACAAAATAAATATACTGTTCCTTCACAGGCAATCCTGTGAAGTATAATAATTTGGTATACTCAATAAGGCATAACTATCTAAAAACTGTTGGTGATTCTTGAAGGTTGGCAATATTATACAGAAGCTACATGGTCTCTCCCTCAGCCTTTTGTTGTGTGCCTTCTACAGGGTGTGTCTCCTAATAGCTGTGAGATGAGAACAGCCTGAATGCCTTCCTGAGAATGCAGTAGGACTGCGCTGTCCTGGGACCAGCTAATGCAGAGCAGGGAATGATGTAAGCATGTTACTGTGATATACTGTGAGCACTAAACTCAGTGTGTTCCTCTGGAGGTTTCTGCTACCACTCAAGCTTCAATCTATCCATTCTGTTCCTGTCAGATGTGATTTACACTGCTTCTTGATATATGAGCAAAATAACATGTAATTTGTGGAAGGCTAAATATTACGCCTCATTTGGAATGCTCTACAGTGTGTTTAGCAGAATGCACTGGCAATGTGCTGAATTCAGAAAATCACACAAATGTCACTACAAAACACCAATGTGTTTACCTGAAGATGTTCATACCTGTACTGGAAAAATGATCTATTTGGAAAATATCTAAATACTAGGTCTAATGCTTGCATAAAGATATCTGCTGTCATCATCCCATTATTTTAAACGAAAATGTCATGTTTGGGCTGTGAATCAGTCCAGTTAAATGCATTTTGATGTCACAAAGCAAAATCCATTGCTCCTGGCACTCAATGGCTGCGTATAAGTTTTGTATACACAGTTGTGTATAACCCCCCACTCCCCAAAACAAACCAAATAAATCAAATAAAAGAAAAACTTGGTGATGAAGTTAGATTGATGCTGCTTGTCAATTTTTTTACTTATATTAAAATCAATCAAATCAGTTTGCAGCATCAACACAGCTATAAAAGCAAAAATTCAAAACAGGAGGGGGAATGAAGTAAGGGCACACAAAAACGATGAGCGATCCAATGAATAGGTTGAATATTGTAGATGGGACAGGCAATGTCCATGGTTAGTGTTATGTACAGTAAAGTGTTCTTACAAGTCTCCTCTCACTGAAAACTTTGAGAGCGTCTGTGAAGCAGCAGCAACAGTAACAAACAGCGTAGAAAAACATCACACAAAATGTTACCAAATAATATTCTGCCTGTAAGCAAAATTGTTAAAAGATCTGACAAAGTACATTCACAATAAAAGAAAATCATATCTGTAACAATAACAGCAATAATAAGTAAATAAAATGTTTTGAAAAATGTGGTAGCAACAATTATATAATAGACAGCTGTGTGACATTTCTTTCACTCTGTGCTTTAAGAGAGCTGAAATGAGCCTCTCTCTAACACAAAGCAAACAGCCCCCTTAAGAGGAAGATTCAGCGCCCCAGCACTCAGACTTAAATGGCACATAATGTAATCTGAACGCTGGTATTTTCCTGTCTCTGTGGCCTCGCCTCATTAAAGGGTCGTGGTATATGGGGTCTCCAGGGGAAACGTCATGTCACATGCTCATACCTCGTTGCCATGGACAGTGGGCTAAGTGCTTCAGCGTGACCGCTGCAATGGAACCTCCTACTTATCTAAAACAACAGCTGTATCCGCCAAGAACCACAACCAATATTGAAATCCTTCTTCATCCATCACACTCATTAATCTCCCTCTGACTTCCTTGTCTGCCTGTGATATGCCTTATAAAGCTTGGTTTAAAAGGAACATTATCCAAGTCATCTATAGCAGTAAAGTTACTTTGAAAGTATTGCCTATATTGACATGATCCATAGTTTATAATCATGATGAAACCCTGCTAAAATGAAATTGAATGACTATTGAACATATTACATTTTAAAATCCTGGTAGCATGTCAGACCACATAAGCATCCTTACCACTTTGCTTCCGTCTACATCAGAGGAGTCACTGCTGAAGTCCTCCGTGTTGAGATTTTCAAAGTCCGACTCTCCCACAGCGATAGGGACAATGACAGTCAGACTAGGATTGTGGATAAAGGACATCATAGAATCCTCGCTCATGCTGTTGACTATGTACTTGTCTCCATTTTTGTCCACTCCAGTAACATCCCCGTTGCCATTCTTAGGAAAGTCTTTGATGAGCTCCACACTGGTGTGGTTGGGGAGAGAATTGTGCCCTAAAGGTTTCTGGAGCTCATCCAGGGTTTTGTCCTCGCCCATGCCCTTCTTTCTCCTCTTCTTCCCGAGACAGACACGGTTGAAGGTGCGTCGAAGCAGGGACTTGGTGAAGGCAATGCCACGTTGGATTCGTCCAATGGCAATCTGCAAGTTGTTCATCTCGCTGTCATCGTCTGTCGCTGCCAGGTTGTCAGCACTGAACGAGCTCAGCAGCAGGGCCAGGAACAGGTTCAGCACCTATCAGACAATGATATGACTTCATGTATGACTACATTATCTATTGAGCTATTATACCTTATGATAATCATACAAAATAGTGTAGCTGTAAAATTGCATCATGGATGCTTATCCTTAACCAGAACCAACTAAATCTACAATAGTTGGGCTTTTTCATGAATTCATCATTAGAGCTGATAACAATGTACCACAAGGTTTCCAATGACCATGACCATCATGAAGACGACGATGCACATGGACTGTTCAGCCACCTCCATACAGTCCCACATGGTTTCTATCCACTCTCCACAAAGCACTCGGAACACGATGAGGAACGAATGGAAGAAGTCGTGCATGTGCCAGCGGGGCAGATTACAGTCTGCAGAGATTTTACACACACACTCCCTGTAGCTCTTGCCAAACAGCTGCATGCCCACCACAGCAAAGATGAAGACAATAATGGCCAGCACCAGAGTCAGGTTGCCCAAAGCCCCCACTGAGTTACCAATTATTTTAATCAGCATGTTGAGAGTGGGCCACGATTTAGCCAGCTTGAATACTCTCAGCTGTGGGGGGGGAAAAGCAGTAGTGTTAGAGTCATTTCACATGTTTGTGCACTAAAAATGCACCTGAAGATATTGGCAATGGTGTATGTTTGCACTTACCAATCTGAATGACCTCAGAACAGACATGCCAGACACATTGGCCAAACCAAGCTCCATCAAGCTCAAACTGACAATGATTCCATCAAAAATATTCCACCCCTCCTGGAAATAAAAGTATGGGTCCAAAGCAATGATCTTGAAGAACATTTCGGCTGTGAAGATGCCAGTGAATACCTTAATAAAAGACACAAATACTATGCGTTAATAGACATGTTACCTTTTTGCAATGAACATTTTCAATTAATAATGTTCAAAATATCCTGCAATATTCTACAGTCCACTCACCAGATTCCCCACACTGAGCATTTTGTAGAAATCATCGGACATTGGATAATGCTCCATGGCCATAAACATTGTGTTTAGAACAATACAGATGGTGATGGCTAGGTCTAAGAATGGATCCATCACAATTAGTTTGACCTGCTTCTTGATCTTCAGCCACGCTGGACAACATTCCCAGATCAGGAAGGTATGGGCAAACTTATACCAGCAAGGAGGACACTTCTGCCTTGACTCTTCAAGCTCTGATGCACACAGAGGAGACAAAACCAATGCAATGACATTCATATTTTTGAATATCCAAGATATCATCATGACAGTGTTATCAGGCTATGGTGTCTATTACCTACCCTCCATTGTGTTGGTTATAACACTAGCGACACTAAAGGCTCTCTGTCTGGCCTCTGGGCCCTCCAGGAAGTCCATAGATTCTTGGTATGATCCACAACCGGCCTGTCTGTATTCTGTTTCAGTGGTGTCACCCTGGAGACAGATGCAATCATGTGTTACAGCCAGGAAGTTACATATTTGGAAATTTCTGCAACTGTATGGATGTAGGAACAGACATAAATAAATGTGTCAGTAACACAGAGCAAAGCTATACCAGAAACAAAAAAATAACCAGCACAGGGAATAATGCACTAGAAAGCTGCATAGGTGTGTAGAATGTTGACCACAGTAAGAATATCTTAAGTTTCAAAAGACAAACATCTGCTCATTGCTTATTTAAAAACAAAAACAAAGTTGTACTTCACATGTTAAAGGTATACATAGTGCGTAAAACTCATTAAGTGAGTCAGACAGCAAAGGGAAAAAGAGAAAAGAAAAGAAACAGAAACGGACTACTGAGGACACAGCAGAGCTATAGAGCAATCACAATAGGTGCTAACAGCAAAGCGGGCCATCTAGGCAAGACTACACTTCCTTACATTGTCATCAGTAGAGGCCATATCTACTGTCACCTCAGGCAGAAGGAGCCCCACAGGTGATGTTGGGAGTGAAGCCCTGCCCACCAGAGACACCACCCCATTGCAGTCTACAGAGCTGTGCTTCATCCCATTGGGTGGACGCAGGACCTGCGACAAGAAGCTGGTCTGGCTCATGCTGCTGCTGCGCCGGTCACGGCTCCGGGGGACAAACAGAGAGCCCCTCCGACTAAGGTTGCCCTCGAAAGCGCTGTTCTCATCATCGGCAAAGTCGTTCTCTGAGCCCGTGTCCTGCGCTTGGCTCCGGAAACTGAAAAGGCTGGCCCTGCTGTTCCGTCTGGACGAGAACAGGGGTCCACGGAAACTCAGAAAGGACTAGGAGAGAAAGATATTCTTCAGTGGCTAGCACTTATACATGGTGAACGTGAAGAAGAAAGAATAATGGGGATGATGATGACGGTCATATGTGGCAATGTAGAAAAAATGTGGTATTCCACAGTGAGAAACGGTAAAGAAATAACCCAACAAGAAAATGCAGGTGCTATACATAGTGATTAGGATGATGATAGTGGTAATAATAATAATGATGCTGATTACGATGATGAAGATGAAGATGATAAGCATTGTAAGGGGAGATAGTAAAAAAACTGGGCGAAAAGAAAAATGCATCTTGATGATGATGATGATCATGACGATGACAACGACGACAATGAAGATGATGGTGATGAAGAAGAACAATGTCGCTTGGTGACAGCATAGAAAGAACCTTCACATGAGACGTGTCTACTTTCAGGTCATGATAGTGACATGAAGGTCATGATGATAGCTCTGTGTTAGTGACTTGCAGGATTGCCCACTATGGCGTTGGACTTATTTACAACTGCGTGTCATTCAAGCAGTTTTAATGTGAGTCCAGGGTTGGAAATCACACCCATATAAAGCCAGCCATTCTCTACTACTTCTGTCTGCCACTCATTAACTGCACTGCAAAGAGCTTGACAATAGCCAATGAGACTTCTCATTGACAATTATTAGACATTAGCATCTCTGACATTCAATTGACAGAACACTCATAAGAGACAGGACTTATGATTTCTGCTGATGAAATATTAAATTTAAAGATTTATTTAGTTCTATGGTCATTGAAACTGCAGTAATATATCTTATCTTAATTAACTAGTGCCAATGTAGTCATTAATTTCAATCATTGCTATTGAGTGAGGTTGATGGACACTGTAGTTGAGAGTTGAGTAAGTCATACTGAAAAACAAATTGTTGACCTTGAATGTTACTGCTTATGCCACTGTAGTTTGGTGGGATGGGAATTTCATAGAAATGTGTTTGACATAAGTTATAACACCTAACAATTATTTGAATTACTTGTGGTTATGAGTTGAAACAAGTTTTTGACAGTACAGGCCACCAACTTAGGTGGACATTTGTCTAAAGACATTATGAAGATATTAATATTCAACTAATTATCTTCATTAACCCATGTGCAAATTCACACCTTTTCTATTATAAAAAGTTATAGAAAATGCACTGTATAAAAGGGACTGTAGAATCACTATGATCCATTAGGAATAGATTAAGGTGAAAAATGGGGAACATTTGAAGATGAATTTAGATAGCAGAATACCACTGGTTTGACAGATCATACTGACAGATCATACTGAACCTGATGAGCAGACGAGCATCTCATGTCATAGGAGGGCAGGTTAGCATCCACAGATAATCGGAAGCGAGTCTTCTTTATACTGTCCTCTGACTCGGATTTAGGAAACTTCTCATCCCCCCCTTTGCCCTCCTCCTCCTTCCTTTTCCTACGTCTGTTGCGTCTCTCTTTAGCACTTTTGGAGCTAAGCTTGGAGTCAGAGGAGCTCTCTGTGACACCCCCTCTGTCACTCAACTCCCCACTCTCAGCAGCAGCTGCTACTGCTGTCTGGAGGAAGAGGAAGAGGAAGAGGAAGAGGAAGAAGAAGAAGAAGAAGAAGAAGAAGAAGAAGAAGAAGAAGAAGAAGAAGAAGAAGAAGAAGAAGAAGAAGAAGAAGAAGAAGAAGAAGAAGAAGAAGAAGAAGAAGAAGAAGAAGAAGAAGAAGAAGAAGAAGAAGAAGAAGAAGATTATTATTGGGCATGTTTCAAAAGGTAACTGGAGTTTGTCTTTTCACACCCATTCTACAATAGATAGACACACACATAGGCCCTACATGTATGCATTTCTGCTGAGAAATTGGAGTGCAAGGTTGCTGCAGTTGCTGTGTCCATGGAACAGTTTGGGTTCAGTGCCTAGCTCAAGAGCACTTTGGCACTGTAGGTGGGCACCCAAGATGTTCTAGCACCCTCTTGCTCACAGCATGGACTACACTCTCTTGTAGGTGCCGGAGATAGAACCAACATTCTGGTTATTGGTCGACCTGTCTACCTCTAGACCAACTTGCTGCCCAGCTTGTCGCCCCAACTAACCTGTCATTAACTGGAAGCCAGTTACGACAGAGGCATTTTTCTATTTTATTTAACCATTATTTAACCAGCAAAGCCTCATTGAGATACAGGATCTCTTTTACAAGAGGGACCTGGCCAAGAAAAGCAGCATCAATGACAGACATAAAGGTTACAGACACAACATAAAACACTGCAAAGCATAAAAACATCAAATAAAAACAACACAAAGTTAGGAGCAACAATAGCTTATAACAAAAGAGATCAGTTGAAGTCCATCAAGTACATAAAGTCCATACGAACAATCAGTCCAAGCCAAAACAGCGGCAACTTCTTATGGAGTCAGCCTCAAATAAACCTGCAAAGAGTTCCAGGTAGTGGGAGCAGAGTATTTAAAGGACTTTAATTCAATTTGTTAGGGATACCACAGGAAAACTCTAAATTCTCACATAGAATACTCTTATATAGAATATCCCATGAAGAATAATAGGTATGATACCTATGGCAGGAGTTTCAAATTTCAGTAAAAAACATCTAATTTCTAGTAATTTAACAAGACATGACTATACTTTAAGATATTTTTTCGGAATCAGTCACTATTAGGAATCCCTGTGCTGGAGGGATAGTGTGAGAAAATGAACTCATATGGGGATATTGGGGTTGAAACAGGGAGCGGATTGTCCTGTACCTGAGCATCCTCTTGCTGCCGCCTCAACTGCTCAAGCATGGCCTGGAACTCGACTTCCTTCTGCTGAGCCTCCTCGATGGTGGCCTGGTTCTGCTCGTCGTAGGCCATCGCTACCACAGCCAAGATCAGGTTGATCAAGTAGAAGGAGCCAAGGAATATCACCAGGACAAAAAAGATCATGTAGGGCTTTCCAGATGCTCGCAATGTCTGGAAGGAATGCAAACAATATTCTGCTCTCAGAAAGCTGATGAAGGTTATGGGGAATCATCACTGTTAACTTGTTTATGTCTTTGTGGAACGCCCTGCCTGAGGATCTTAGGCTAGCTAATTCAGCGTCATATTTTAAATCACTTCTTAAAACACACTTTAAAAGACTTGCTTTAATGGAGTTTCTTTTTCCATCTCGTCCTCTATTAATCTTTAGTTGCTTCTTGTGTTTTTAAAATCACATTTTATTTTACTGTTTTTTTTCTTCTTTCTTTTAACCTACTCTTGATTGTGTTTCCTATCTTATCTCCCCATTATGTATTTTACTATTCTTCTATTCTTTTTGCCTTCCTGTAAAGCACTTTGAATCTGCTTTTATTATTGCTATTGTTTATTTCTGCTATTATTATTGTTGTTGTTGTTATCGTAATTATTATACAGCCAATGTCATTAATAAATATGTATTACTACGTTTTATAACATTAATTTATTGTGACAATTTGACTTTGACTTTAAAATAATGATTGTCCATCAAAAAACAACAATAGCATTTTTCTGCACCATGCCAAAGAGACATTTACATAAAGGAGAGCTTGTTGATAGTTCATAAAACAAGCAATGCCACCCAATTACACATTGTGCTAAAGACAATCTCTGATGGGAGCTTTGCTGGATTATTGTTTGCTTTACTTGCTGAGATTACAATGTTTAGCAGTGCTCTATTCAAGGGACAACCATTCACCTGTTTAGGGCCATTCATCTGGTGTTTGCCTGAGTCACATCGGGACTCACCTTTGTTCCTTCTGGCCAAAGTGCACCTGCACTTTATTTGAAGATTTGTTTAAACAGGATGCGCACAATATTATCTTTCATAACGATATTGTAATGTGAGAATGCAAGCCCCTTCTTAACACTGCAAACACTGCGAGTTCATGTATTTAGAGAAGGCGGCAGTACAAAGCAGAGAGCATCCTGAAGTACCCATGAGGCCAGACATTTTATCAACCTGCCACTAAACATGCTGTTCCCACAGGGGCTTTGAGCAGCTGAAGAACAGAGGAAACCCCATAATGGCATTCATACAGTTACCCAAGAGCTTCACAGAAGACTCGTCTCTCCCATGACACTTTCACATAACATTTCAAATAAGTGAAGATTGATACAAACATCTCTGTAATAATTTTTTGCTTTTTCCACAGTCAGATTACATTTTCTGAAAAACAACATCCTTTTGCGGGCAGATGCTTTCTGCTTTTCATTCTACAAGTGTAAGTGCTTCCGGCCTTTCTGCTTCCACTGCCTACCTGCTGGTAAAGATTTTCCCAGTAATCCTGAGTCATCAGTCTAAACAGAGACAGGAAGGCCCAACCAAACGAGTCAAAGCTGGTGTAACCGTAGTCCGGGTTCCTTCCCACTTTGATGCATTCGAACCCCTCTGGGCACAGCCTGCAACAAATAAACAGCCTGTGAAGCTCAGAATGTATCACCCCCCCTCTCCCCATTCACAATGTACTGTGATGGTTTATGCAGGAACACATACATCACACAAACAATATCAAACAACATTATGTCCGGTCTGCCAGTAGTTTGGGCTTAAACTTACCCAGCTTCACTGCCGTTTCCACAAAGCAATGGATCCCGTTTGTCTGGGAGGTAATAATGATTCCCTGGTGGGGACAGAATTAAAGTCATTGTTTTGTCTGGGCTATGGTGGGGCTTGTGGTTGTCAGCACCCCACAGATTATCATAACATCAAGCAGAGGTAGCTAAGAAGCCCGGGAGACGTGTTGAAAGAAAACACATGGAAACATTAAAATATAATATAGCTTGACTCACTGCCCTTCCTGCTCACTCTCTACATGCCTCGGCTATTACAAAGGAAGAGTGTTAAGATTGTCCCACACATTACCACTAAAGCCGTATCTGTCATTTGTTATTATTATCTCCAGCCAGGGCCAGCTTGGTTAGTCGTGTTAGCGATGGATAACATTTCTCCCAAGCAGTGGGCTCAGGCTGGTAGGGCCCTGTGGCAACCAATAATGTAATAACTGCCAGATAATGTAATAACTTGTCAAAATGTAATAAAATGTCCCTCCAAGTGAGTCGAAAATGTAATGAAAAACTTTAATGTAATAAATTGCCGGATAATGTAATAAAATCTCCTGACCGATATTGTAATAACGTTCCCCCCCCAATAATGTAATAACTTATTACATTATCCGG
>OMLI01078984.1:0-12665 GCA_900302605.1 Rondeletia loricata | reverse complement strand
GCCTAAGGCACACCTGTGCAATAATCATGCTGTCTAATCAGCATCTTGATATGCCATACCTGTCAGGTTGATGGATTATCGTGACCAGCCTAAGGCACACCTGTGCAATAATCATGCTGTCTAATCAGCATCTTGATATGCCATACCTGTCAGGTGGATGGATTATCATGACCAGCCTAAGGCACGGTCAATAATCATGCTGTCTAATCAGCATCTTGATATGCCATACCTGTCAGGTTGATGGATTATCTCAGCAAAGGAGAAGTGCTCACTAACACAGATTTAAACACATTTGTGAACAAAATGTGAGAGAAATTGGGCTTTTGTGTACATAAAAAAAGTCTTAGATCTTTGATTTCAGCTCATGAAAAATGTGAGCAAAAACAAAAGTGTTGCGTTTATATTTTTGTTCAGTGTATTTTGTGTGTGAAGGATTTTTTCTTTTTGTCGTGGTATCGAAAGAGGTATCGAGTATCGTGTATTTTAACTGGTATTGTATCGAAGTTCACAGTTCTGGTATCGTGACAACCCTACTGCCAAGTAGTATAAACGCACGCATGTCAAAGGTCACCAGACGCAATAACCCGCAATAACTTTTGGAGCAACGAAGAGACGCTTCTCATGCTGAACCAGATGAAGGAATTCAATATCATTTTTAGACAGTTCCTTTAGACCCTTAGACCCTATTAAATAGATCCATGTAAACCAGGGGTAACACTTTACTTTACAATGGCCCTATTCCAGTGTATTATCCTGTGTATTAACTTTTGGAAAAGTAAGTACACAATATTACTGTGTAGGTACTTGAGGAAAAGTCTCCCTAATACATAACGTACTTACAGCAGTGTAACAACACCACCCGAATGGCTTCATTAAAGTGGTGTTGTTACACCGTTAGACATATCACTCCACAAATATGCGTCCAACATTCAGCATGCTTGCAAGAAATGAAACACGTGCTGGTCCCTGTACAGGTAAAGACAGAATTATCTTTTTATTGATCCCCGTAGGGAAATTTGTCTTTTTTCCTGCCCCCCTCCACAGGAAGATCAGGGGTCAGAGGTCAGGGGTCAGCACTGCCGGAGCTGGTAGGGACTTGGTGTCTTGCTCAAGGACACTTCAGCAGGGTGGACGCTTGCTGACAATGAGAGTTTGAACATGGGACCTCTCTGGTTTCTCTAAACACTAGGCCCTTCTCTCTCTTTTTCTTTCTTCTTCTCTTTTTCTTTTTTCCACCCCTATCTCTCCCCCTCATTCAGTTTCTCTCTCTCTCTCTCTCTCTCTCTCTCTCTCTCTCTCTCTCTCTCTCTCTCTCTCTCTCTCTCTCTCTCTCTCTCTCCCTCTCTCTCTCCCATAATCTGGTGTCCCATGCTACAGAACAGACTATATAATTTGAGACACAAATGAGAGTGAGACACAAATTTTGCATTAAAGGATAATTTATATCATAATAATACAACTCACCCAGCACACTCTCTATGAATCATTTCAATAACAATGCAGTCGATACACAGAGAAGCAGATTTTGAGTCATTTCCAACAAACATCTGTTTTCACTTACTGAACTGCAACGTCAGTCTGGGTCGAGAACTGAAATCAGCCCTGATCCATTCAAACTCTCTGGATACTGTGAGAGCCTGCACTCGCTCACCCAAATACACACACACACACACACGTACAAACACAGGGGAGTGAGCTTGTTCGCTCCCTGCAGGTCGGGGGGAGGAAGTTCCTCCTGGCACGCAAAGTCCTGACGTTTGCCAAACCTAGAGCCACCGTTTCTATAGTCCTGTGAACCCCGTTCTCTAGATACAATCACAGCTGAGAGCTTTGAAGACGCAGCCTGAATCCCAATCGTCTCTGTGACTGACAAGATTTCACCTACTTTCTGACTGACAAATAATGCATTGTTTTCTAACCTGCGCCAACGCTGAACAATTCTCCAACTTGCTGTTACGCCCAAAGACATAATTCCTATTGCTTACTTTTTACGTTTAATTGACAGACAAACTAAACTGACAGGGGCGAAAAAGTTACAGGTCATTTAAGATCAGATGAAACTTTATTGATCCCTGTGGGGAAAAACCTTGTACCTCTAAAAAGTCAACTTTTGTCTTGTTTATATGCCCCCGGCCTCCGTAGGAGGCAGGAGGGGCATTATGTCGAGGCCCCGTCTGTCCGTCGTCCGTCCATCCGTCAACAATTTGGTTTCCACTCATTTAACAGAATGCTTGTCGATCGGGCTGATTTTTTGGTGGTGAGTTGGACTTGTCCACATGAAGGCTGGTTTTCATCGGTGACACCACCACTCATTCAATATGGCCGCCACGGCTGCCATCTTGAATTTGGTTTACGCTCATTTAACAGAAAACGCCTTTGTCGATCGGGCTGATTTTTTAGTTTATCCATGGGGTTTTGAAAGACATTCATCTGCCCAAGAAGTCAGAGAAATTTCTCAACCCATAGAGGAGCATGTAATCCTTCAATTGAAGATAAAACATGAAAATCACCAAAATTCGAGTTACGCGGTTTTCACACGACAACAGGTAATTTTTAAATTATGCAATGGGATTTATGGGCTCAAGTGTCATTAAATGTACCCAGCACATAGCGGACCATGTAATCGATCCAAGCTGAGAGATCTGAAAACACAGGCTAAGTCCCAATAATAATAATAATATAATAATTGCTGCTGTCATGTGAAAACGTTCTAACTCTGCTTTTGCCATTTTTCTTTTTTTGTACTTGAATTGAGAGTTTCCATGGTGGTTTACAGTATGTGCTGAGTAACATCCATGAATACATACACGCAATGCAGTCTGTATTGTTTGTCATAGTTGCAAAATAACCCCCTCCAACAACTGCATACTAACAAAAGCTGGCATGTTTAGTCACAGTTTCCATACCAGTGGTTTTGGTGAAGGCCTTCATCAGGGGAGCGTTGACGAGAAACGTTTGGGGAAGGGAAGAAAGCAGACAGAAGAAATCAGCTTTGCTCAAAACTTCTTTATTTTTTAACCAAATAATTAGGATGACACTCTTTTCACTTGGAAAGCAGACTGCAGAGGTTTTACATCGATCCTCATTCCTCACTCTGCAGGTCTGCATTCCACAAATATCTATTGCTGAATAATTTCTCTAATAACAGACAAATTACAAAAACATGTTGGCTCGATTGGTGTGAAAAAAGCCTCCGAGCCACTTATGATGGACGTCCCTTTACTGTATTGCCCACTTTCCTTATTCTGGCTGTGGGGTCCAAAGGCTACATCTGATTTGAATGAGCGGAGATTCCTGGGCCTCTTGTCCTGTGTTGCCCTGGGACTGCTGGAATGCAAAATGGGGCAGTCTCAGGATTAGTTTCCCCTCCGCCTCTTTTTCTTCTCCCTCTTCCCTCCTTCCTCCTGGTGATACACAGGGAGAGAGAGGAGGGGGGGCTGAACAAGTTTCCCACCAGCGAACAGTACAAGAGTTCAGCTTACGGCTCCGTAATCGCATTGCCTGTGCGAAAGAGAGCAAAGTCCAAGTTAATTTCAGTTCATGAGTGTATTAGTGCAGTTATGTCATGTGTTTTCTGTGTGTGTGTGTGTGTGTGTGTGTGTGTGTGTGTTAGAGAGAGAGAGACAGAGACAGAGCTAGGAAGAGAGAGACTATACTTCCCCTCCCCTTGTTAAAGATTGGGTCAGTGAGGTCAGGAAGGAGAGCAGTGCCAGGCTGCCGGCTGGCTCCTCGTCATTTCTTCCACATGCTGCAGTTTTCGAGCATTAGTAAGAGTTCCTCTTCGCCCGCTTCTCATGGGTCGTGTCTGTCCGCTGCTGTTTTAGTCACGCTGGTATTGAGTCAGGACTGTGCGTTCTTCTCTGGATAACTTCTAGGGAACATTAACAATGTTGTGTGCAAATGTTGAAACATGACGCATGACAAAAGCAGCTCCTTTTTGCAGTAGCCTATAAAGGTCAGGGGGAGAGGTTGGATTAAAAAAAGGGTTTCTCTCTCCAAGTGCTACAACAGTCTTTTCAACTGTATCAGTTTGACTTCATTCAAACTCTAAAAATGCATTAAAACTAAAACTCTCCCATTTGCCCTCTTTCATTTCCTCTTTCCTTTTTGCCTCATCCTCCTCCTCCTTCCACCCTCCTCTCTCCCTCCCTCCCTCTTCCTCCTCCTCCTCCTCCTCCTCCTCCTCCAGGTGCGCTGACCAAGGTGAAGGAGTGCCAGAAGCAGGAAGGGGAGCTCCACGACCGGTGCAACATCATTTCCTGCGCAACGCTGGCGGAGATCCAGCACTTCCACCGCACGCGCGTACGGGACTTCCGCTCGCAGATGCAGCACCACCTCCGTCAGCAGATCAGCTTCTTCCAGAAGATCACCGCCAAGCTGCAGGACGCACTCCAGAAATACGACGATGACCAGTAGAAAGAGAGAGCGAGAGGAAGACAGAGAAGAGAAGAAGAAGAAGAAGAAGTCGGCTTGGACTAATAGGAATGAGGCCTTGAGGAAATGGGGGTTGGAACTGGGATGGAAGCCCTGTGGAGAGGGGCTGGGACGATTGATGGGTCCTTGGTCCAGTAAGGGAGAACATGTGAGGTTCTGTGGGTGGGGACTGTGGTGATGGATATATCATCCAGTAGGAGAGACACTGTGGAGACTTGGGGTGATTGATCCTGGAAGAAATATGCCACTCTGTAGAAAATAGGTCACTGGACTGTGGAACGACAACTTGCTGATGAATGTACCAGGAACAGGGTTTTTGTTAATGCTCCAGACACATCCTGCAACTCAGCGGGACTGCATTAGATATTAAAGACAGATGCTTTCAATCTGACGAAGCTGCCTCTCACTTCCTGGCTTCAGGGTCATGTGATAGTCCCACGCCCCGCCTCACCACTTAATGGAAACCATCCACCAGTCTGGCAACAAGACACGTTTACCCCAACAGAAACCTGGAGATTATACTCCCCAAATCACTTGAACTGGATGTTTCAGAACTGGGTTTTCGTGATTTAAAGAATGGACTAAACTTCTGTGTTATTTTACTTGAATGACCTGCTCAGTATTGTTTTGATAGGACTTACACCGGTACGCAAGTAATCGTGTTTCGGACATGGAAAGAGGCAAAGTGGGCAGAATCGATTCCCTTTCAAGCAGTTTAGTAGTTTTCATTACAGCTTGAAAACGGAGCTACTTCTGATATCAAATGTCTCTTGTATATTTGATCTGTTGACAGGCGACTGTCACATACAATTTTATATTACTATTTTAAGCCCTGAGTTGTTTTTGTAGTTTACTCTATGCGCTGCCCAACCCCAACCACTGATGGATTGACCTCAGGCTGATTTATTTTTGACCAACTGCTGCTTGGTTTGGGAAGCAGCGCCACAACTCTTTTTAGAGTAGTGTTTCTTTGGGATATTTGACGGATACCTGAAGGGGAAATGTATCTTTTTCGCTTTCCCCACTCCTCCACAGGGAGGTCAAAGGTCAGGGCCGGATACGGAACAGCACCCCTGGAGTTGGCAGGGAATTAGTGTCTCGTTCAAGGACACTTCAGCAGGGTGGATGCTTGCTGGCGTGGGAGCTTGAACCCGGGACTTCCAGTTAAAGGATGGTCACCCTACTCACTCAACTTGTTAAACTATCAGTCAGGAACCAAAATGAGTCCACGGCCTGTTTGTGGTGGATCCCTAATGTATTTGTATTGTTATACTGTTTTATTGAGCCTGGGTCACAGAGCAACCCCTGCATTTAATCAGTTGGGGTTCCTGGATGAACAAGTATAAAACGCCTAGAGGGAAGCTGATATGCTATATATACATAGGCTCCCAAAAACGGGGGGAAATCTATCATAGATAATTCTGAAAATGAGATAATCATTTGAATGTATATAACAATGGTGCATTTAGTGCCGACAGTCGTTGACACATCTTCACTCTCACTTTAAATATCTCTGGTGAATGTTGCTGTAATTTCAGGTATGACTTCACATCCCTGTCTTGGGGTTTACTTTACAAGGCTGGGGCTCGACACCAGCCTGGCTATTGCTCTCGACTATCGGTGGTGTTCTTAAGAGACGCCATGGTTAAATAGGATTAAACCATTACTTAACACTTTTAATGTAACATAACGGAGCTGCATTTCAGGAAATGAATAAAGGTAGAATGTATTTCAATCATGTATCTCTACAAAGGCTTCATTGATGTTTTCCTTAAATGTAACGCGTTGTTTCACTGTTATGACGTCATAATGAGCTTGGCCTGTTTTGTGTCTCTCAGTGAATGCGTTTACATCCACATTAATATTCTGTTTATATTCAGGATATTCAAATATTCTGTTTATGAGTCGATGCATGTAAACGCCATACAAAACGTTTACAATAACGGATAATCCTGAATATGAAAAACCTGAATATGCTAGCTGGGATATGCCGATATTAACCGGTATATTCTGGCATGTAAACACCATATCCCATTTATTGTTGGGTTTGGCGAACAGTGCAAGCGTTGTTTCCTTGGAGTCACAAGCATCAAAATAATGTGCCAGTAATGAACACACACAGCAGGAAAACTATAGAACGTCTATAGTTTATAGTACTATCTCCATGTATACAGGTATATGAAAAAACTGGTTACTGATCATTCCATTTAAACGCCATATCCCGATGAAAACCTTAGCTCATATTCGGAATAATAATGTGCATGTAAACACACGTGCTTTGTTTTCAGCGGTGCCATGCTTCTCATTCATACAGTTTCACATATTCACACCAGGAATCTGCCCAGTACAACCACAGTCCTCTACTGCTGGCCACAGACTAGCTCCACTGGAACAATTGGGGCATGAGGTCCTTGCTCAAGGGCACCTCAACAGTAGCTGTTCAGTTGTACTCCTCTTTCCCCAGCCAAGATTTTCCCACTCGGTCTTGGGATTCAAACCTGTGGCGCAAGTGAAGTCAGCTTCCATAACCTTCAGGCTGCCATCACCCTATAATGCAAATGATTCATAAACCCAGTATATAAAAAATGAGCGAAAACAAAATCAGCCACTTGTTAATGTAGGGAGGGAGAAAGAGAGAAAGAGAAACTGTGAGAAAAGGAAAAAGAGAGGAAGAGTAGAGAAAAAGGGTAGGAGGTACTCTGGTTATGCATATAAGTGCTCGTTGCTGTGGTGTTTCTGCACTGCACTTCCCAGAGATCACCTGTCAATCAAACAGTGTGGGCGGAGCTTGGATTTTCTGTTGGTGAAGTTTGAGTTTCTGTAGCTGGGCTCTTTTCTTTGTCTGTTCAGTCATGGTGTCTATCGCTGCTCATGCTAACTACCCAGTTATTCTTCTGTTTATTCCAAACAAACCCGGAAATGTAAAACACATCACTTCCTGTGCTACCAGAGGATTGTTTCCAGGAAAGACCTACCAGACACCGGGTGTTTAGAACAGGAAATTGATATAGTTCAATCACTATTGTATTATATCAATCGGCGATAGAGAGCAGCATAACAGACATTTATTTATATGAAAATGTCACAGATTATTACTTTAGGGAATATTTACTTTCTTTTTTTCTTGTTTTCAAATTTGAGGCCAAAAACCGGACACATTTCCACAAGAATTGCTCCATTATTTGCCTGCATGTCAACTGATGTATCAAAGTTATTCAAGAAATCTTACTTCATGTTTTCGGCTAATATAAAAAAGCTCTATTTTAAGTGTTGTCTGTGCAAAGCGTTCCTGTCTAGAAGCTTGTTATCAGTTGTTTTTCCCAGGGAGGCAGCGGGAGGTAGGCAGCCTTACTGACAGACCAGTCCCTGGTATCTGACACCAGTATTCACAGACAGCAGGTCATATTACTGCGGCCCGAGGCTCTTCATTATTTAGACCTCACTCTCTCCTCTCTCCTCATTTCTCATTTTCTTCTTTTCTGTTTTCTGATAATCACTGGAATTGATAGATTATTCAGAATCAACCGATCCATTCTGTTCACAAAGACATTGTCGAGTTTGGTACTTTTTGAGGGATTTCTTTACGGCTTTTTTTGTTTTTTTTAAGTCCTCCTCTACTTCCTGCTCGGCTCACTTAAGGCTATACCTGATCCATTAAGTTGTAAAACTATCAGTGCAGGAGTGCCTCAGACCCGTTTTTTTTAGGTAGCTCAATGTCCCGCAACCAGTCCTAGTCCATTTTCACAGACCAATAATCAAAAGCATTCTCACATCTCCCTGTTCAGTCTGGTTTGTCTCTGTCTCTTCCTATTCCTATTCCCAAAACAAACTCCAATGTCTTGTCCAGACTGCTGCCCTTCATCATGGAAATGCATGACAGTGGGGTGAAGGGGAGAAAGGATTGCTAGTGTCCCTGCCCATCTTCCTCTGGGAGTTAGTACCACTCCATTAAAGGATAATACTGTTTTTCTTTTTAAAAGTTTGTTTAAAGTTTGAGCCAGCGGTCCAGGTTCCTCTCTGGTGTCTGCACACAGTCAGCATAGTTGCAGATATCAGGCTCGTTTTCCTCCTTCAGAAGACATTTGCTGCCATTCATTCTTGTCCAGTATGAAAAACAACTTCCACAGAGCGAGATCATCCATCACAGTAAACATGAAGCCTTCATCTGGTTTGGTCAAACTGTCTGTCAAACTGTTTGATCCTTATCTCATTGTGCTGAGTTGAGTGTTTTCATATCAGCGCTGCGTTACATTACGCTCTGCTTCCTGTCAATCACCTGACACCCACAGGAAGAAATGGAAGTCTCCTCCAGGAAATAATCCCTCAAAAACATGTTGCCTTACAAACTTTACTGTCACATCCATGTGTTTTTATTTAGTTTGTATTTCAAAATCGACAAAACACAAGTAAATGTAAAACAAAAATTGAATTCCGCATTGCAAAACCTTAACCTTGCTCAATATGACACTTTTCAACCTCAGGAATGTAGGTTCAGCGCTCAAAATTAATATTTCTCACATGGTAGACTAGATCAGGGGTTCCCAAACTTCTCCATGTCAAGGACCCCAAAGGTTTTGTCCCAGGGAACCCCATCCTAGAAATTTTTTGTTGGGATCTAGCATCGGGGGAGTGAAACCTCTGATCAGAGTAGCCATTCTTATATGTTCTCCCATTGTGCTAACTTCTAGTGTATGAAATAAGTAAAATGTAAATGTTTTATTATTATCATTAGGCAGAGCTGCGCTGGAGGCAGAAATAATCTGATTGGTTGAGTTAAACCTCAGTGGGCGGAGCTAAATAACCACAGTTTTTCTGGATAAGTAACATTAGACTGAAGCCCAGTGAAAAAGACAAGAAGTAAGAGAGGAGGAAGCTAATATTATGAAGCCTAGCTCTGCTACTAGCCTAACTGAAAAACTACAATCTAACCATACTAAGTTATCTAGGTTAGCTAGTTAGCCTAGCTGCTGACCTTCAAATATCATGAATGCCATGGCTATAATGATAAAAGAAGTCACTGACATTAATATTTTGTATTTATATTTTGACCAAAGTTCCTTCTTTGCTGTTCAAGTTTGCCAGTTTGCTAACTTGCGCTCTGAAAAACTGGTTCTTTGGCTCCGCCCACTGAGGTTTAACTCAACCAATCAGATTATTTCTGCCTCCAGATCAATGTTTGCAGAACTAAAACTACAATCTGCCCAGGACCCCTGAGGGTCTCTGGCCTCAGTTTGGGAACCACTGGACCAGATCAATGCACTTTCCAAACACACGACTCTTTAATCTCAGGTGGATTCCTCTCAGTAAATACAAAATGAACATGCAGGTTAATCTTCATGCATAGCCATACGTGATATTAGGCTATAGAAATCTCCGAAATGTTTGTTCAACGATAGACCTAGCTCAAAAGTAAAACTATCAAATTTTTTTATTTAACACCTCACTTATCCAACAATTCATATAAAAAAATAATAAAAACACAATATATTTCAGCCTAGTTGGGTTCTTAATTACAGGCAACGGCAGCGATCACTGTTAATTTGTTAACTAGTACTTAAAATCAGCTTCAGCATGAAATCTGTCAGGGAAATATTTATTAAAATCCTTTACCCAAAAGTCTGAAACTAAACCACTGTCAACCATCACACGTACTGCTCTCTTTCTTTCTCTCCCCTCACTTATTACCAAATGGTAAGGTAAGGTGTGTTGTAGGTCTGACTGTGGAATGATTTGTTCATGTTTACACCAGTGAGCAAGGACGTTAATAGGCTAATTTATGTTGCTCTTGCCAATAGCTGCGCTTTGAACAGGCTGAAAAAAGCATCAACTAGGCTATCTATCCAAATCCAAGATATTCCCTAGTGCATTGTACGTATTTGACTATATCTAGTTTGTCTGTAGGCCTACTCAACCTTGAGTTTAGAGTGACCTTATTGTAGGCTACTTTATGATTTTTTAAATCTATAATATTCCTACAGTGACCTTTAGTTTTGCAGTGATATTTTTTATAATATACTTATAAAATGTATTATAGAATCTCAAGCCTAGTTCTTTTTCGTTTGGGGATTTGCAGCAGTTTACAGTAGTAGTAGTCTAATGTATAACCAGCAAATCCATTGATACCAAAACATTTACTAAGTCCTGTTTGCACAATTCTGCATTTCATTCAAGCGATTACTGTGCATTATTATATTCCTGACTGATTTCTACTTCACTTGAAATCTGTAGGCGTGGAGATGCAGGATGGGTCAAAGACTTAATGTAGAGAGTGGCAAATAAAACATTTTAAAATTTAGATTACAGAAATCTTTCACATGCAAGATTAAACCTTTTTTTAATCAAATAGTCAAATCGCAAGGGGCTGCAGTAGGATTACATGAAATAAGTGGTACAGTTGTGACACCTTGTGGTTACTTGTGGTGATCATAATAAAGCAAACAACCACCAAAAAATCAATTACATATTCAGAAAAGCCTTAATTTATGCTTTTTTCCACTTAAAATACCGTATCTTCATTTAACCTACAGCAGTTTAGGCCTACTATGTCTATGATGTATGCTATTAATTTAGGTGATATATCAGCCTAAAAAGGCAGGTAAACTGGGTTTTGTTGGGTTTACCCTCCTCTAAATTCTTTTCTCAGTTGTCCCACTGAATTGTGAATGGCAGAGACTGCTGGAGCTGCTCCATTTAAAATGAATGGGAGACAGTTTTTGTGGATAGTACCCTGGGTTATTTTCCAGGGTCATGGGGGGCATTTCCCTCTATCTTGTAAAGACCAGTAATCACAGACAGAAGAAACCCTCCACCTAAAGAGTTCTTCATATTCACAAATATTTAACACACTGACCGAGATCACAGAAATAACATGATTTATGATTTATGATATAAGCTGGATTTTTGCTGTTACAGTCACTGGGGGAAATAAATGTAAAAATGTGGCCCTGAAATGAATGCCCTCATGCCTGACTGGCTCAAAATGGCTTGTCTAACACTACACAGAATAGAATAGAATAGAATAGAATATTATCAAGTCCAGAGAAGATTTGTGACAGATTTACAAAAGTAACAACTCCGCTCACATGCTCTGCAAAATCCTTCACTTTGATTTGCTGTTGATTCCTTTACAACGTGAGTAACGTTGGCGGAAGGGTAAGCAAAGTGCATTAATATCTTGTTGATCATGGACTTTAGCCTGGATTGATAGGTATTATCTGAATATAATGGTGTTACGTTGAGTCAACCAGAGTATTAAACAATTGCCTCATTTCCCTCTCCAAAATCACCCTAATTATTGCTAGAGTGATTCATTATTTCCAAATGGAGCTACTGAAGTTAAAAGCTGTGTATATCTGGTGAAATTATGTAATTCCAGTTTTTTTCCATATCGCAATATATATCACAAAAAACAAAACTATAGCAATGTCATTTTTTTCCAATATCGTTCAGGCCTAGAGGAGGACCTCTGCTCAACCATACCTCATTAACTTCCTGTTGGATGCCTCTTTGGGCATGTTGCTGATCTATGCTGGGGTGAGAGCCATCAGTTCTATTGTAGAGTGGAGGCTGCATAATTAATAATGTATGATTGTATATCCCTATTTTAGTTTCCATAATTACCAGAGAATTCTTGCATACTGGAAATATTTAACATTTTATTTGGAATGGCCACTGTAGTTGACAATAGTCAAGATGTAGCCTAAAATGCTCATATGTCCTAAAATATGTTTCAGAAGCCTTTCCACCCTGCCAAGAAACATATTATGGAGCAAACAAAACAACCCTACTGCCTGTACTCAAGAATAACTTTTTCCCAGGACAGACATGAACATAGAACAAGACAAGTTAGCAGGGGTCATGTTACAATTCCTCAACCTAGAACAAATGCAATGAAAATAACTGCTATGTATAGGGCCATTTTACAGTGGAATAGGTTGCCATACAGTATTACTCAAGCAACAAGTAAACAAAGTTTTAAAAAACAACTTAATAAGTTATTTTTGGGTACATTGATGAATAATTGAAAAATATTTTGTTATGTACTGTTGTAGGCTAAATTAGATGTGAGATGTTCACTTATTTTTAATTGTTTTATTTTATGTTACCTTACCATGTATTTTGCTTTGTGTGTGTGTCTGTGTGTTTGTTTGTATATTGTTTTATGTGGACCCCAGGAAGAATAGCTGTTACCATTTGTAACAGCTAATGGGGATCCTAATAAACTAAACTAA
>OMLI01078927.1:4913-14933 GCA_900302605.1 Rondeletia loricata | reverse complement strand
AAACATTTACTCCAGGGGACTTGAACATACAATCTGCTGACTTCTGACTAGTTGCTGATCCGGTTCAGCCAGGCGCCCACAGATTAAGGGAACAGCCTGTAGCCTACTAAGACATGCTGTGATAGATCACAACCGTCTTCTCAGCGCTTTTCAGTCTTTCCTCTGGATGTCACTTCACTTCATAAGAATCACAACTGGACTTGAGCCCATAACTTCCTCAACTCATGCAGCTGCTTAATCCACTGACGCAGGATGATGCTGCCACCTAGTGGTTGTGTTGTGTGTTCTCAATGAATGCGCAAGCATGAGCAGGTGGCAGCGTCTCTTCTTCTGAGTTCTATTACCTTCTAAATAATATATATACATTATATATATAATATATTTAAATGTTATGGCCTGTGTAATTACTGCATTTTAGTTATATGTGTAAAAGTACGACCAAGTCTGCATCCCCTGGCTGCGAAAATCAAAGCGGGGGAAGTGACCGAGGAGACCGTTTCCCCAATACTGTGGAGGAGCCTATGAGCCCATGAGCAAGGCACTGTGCCCTGCCGCTCCAGTGGAGCTGCTCAGTGGTCAGTAGTATAAGACAGTGGTACTGGTCAGCTCCCAGAATGTGTGGAACTGTATTAACGTGAAGCAGGCTGGAGCTGAAAAGTCCTTCCTAAAGTTGTATCTCTGATAATTGTGTCAAGTGTTGTCAGGTTTATCAGGTATACGACTTTCCCACCGGGAAGCAGCACTTGAACGCCCCTCCGTGTCTGACGATCAAGTCGGGGAAATCGGAATTCTAGTTGCAACACGAATTGGCAGAGTTGTGGCGTTGATTCCTTTTTCAACATGGCTGCCGAAAATATCGCACTGCAACCTCTGTGCCAGAGTTAGCTTTGATGCTACCTGCGTCTAACAGTGTCGTTGCTACTGGACGGTGATAGAGACTGATAGAGGTCATAGATCACTTCATACACCTTTACATTTACATTTAAGCATTTAGCTGATACTCTTATCCAGGGAGACTGAGCAGATCGAGGTTCAGGACACACGGTTGTTGATGGATACACATCGGACCTGTGATCTTTTAACTACGGGACGGTCCTTCTGAGCAGTAGGCCACGCTGCTGCCGCTGTGTCAGTAATCAATAGTGTAAAAGTGCGAGTGTAGGAAACGAACCTCTGTGCGGGCCTTCTACGATGGTCTGGTTGAAGAGCGGCGTGATGGAGCCGACCTCCCAGAGCTGAGGCAGGTCTTTCTCTGGACAAGACAGACACAATCACATTCACTAACCGACTCTTCGCCATCGTCTCGGTCTTCCTAAATGACAACAAGAGCAGTCCGAGAGATCGTAAGTCGAGCCCGCCCGCATCAGTGGCATCCGGGAGCCATGATAGTGTGATTTGACCTTTCGGTGACCTACGACTCAAAAACATCTCCAGCCTAGGTGCGGACATATGGTAGTTTCATAACAATCAGTCCACTGGTTACTGAGTGTTATGACCACGGACACACACACACACACACACACACACACACACACACACACACACACACACACACACACACACACACACACACACACACACACACACACACACACACACACACACACACACACACACACACACACACACACACACACACACACACACACACAGACAGGGTCATTACAATAGCCTCGACTAATAAAATAGGTAAAAGCTAATTATATAAAATCCTGTTTCTACCCAGGAAGGATTTCGCGGACGGTGACGTGAAACACAAATGAGCACAACATTTTCACAATATGATGTGTGACATGGTACAAATTCATATTAAAACAACTTTGGAAACTGATAACAACTTAAAACAACTTGAACTAATGTCAAAGGTATTTAGGTCCTGATTTCACCAAACGATGCAGGCAGCAGCTCTGGACGACTACAGACGTCGTCTCAGCGTTCGTTTAGTTGCTGTATTTACGCGGTTTTAAACGTTGGTGCAGGCCGTCGTACCAACATCTATTGTTTTCGGGGTAAAACTAGTTTTTAAGTGATTTTAAAAGTGACACATATTTGAGTTTGATGGGAAATCACACTGTAAACACACAGATCCACTTTGGACTATAGCTCTACTTACCCACTTGGCCCGCCATCACACAGATGTATATACAGTCTGAATGATTCCTCTGGCTTACTGAGATAAAGAGAGAGACGACATGAGAATATAACACTGATATCATATAACATACAGTATGAAACGACACATGGAGATGCTAAGTGCCAAAAACCCATCAGGGTTCAACTTAAACATCAGTGTTGTCCTGCCACGTTGACTTTTACATACTGTGTCTGTCAAGAGACTGAAACTAAGAATACATCACTTTGTCTTGGTTACAGACACAAAGAGAGACTGGTAGAGACACCAGACAGTTGGCTGAACCCTTATCAGTAACACAACACACAGTCCAGTCCACTCTACCTGATAATATGGAGGCAGATTTGAACAGCTCATGTAGATAACTTGTTGAGTTGCCCATCACATCCAACAGTATGGCGGTGAAGTCTGATGGAAAATCCAATGAAAGAGATTTGGAACCGTGTATAGAGATGTTAAGGGAGGAATCCAGTTTTTAAATGTTTTCAGGGATGGTTTTAAATGTTCACTCAGTAGGTTGACACACTGTTCCCCTGTCATGCTACCAGTGACTGCAGACTGAAACAGTCATGAATGAGTCATGTTGCTGTTTTGCTTGTTCAGGTGTTATAAGTCAAAGTTGATAAGTGTTGATATTAAATATATAAATATGTATATAATGCCTTATATATTTACATATAATATATGTAAAGATATAGAGCATTTACAAAGTTTACAAAGAAAGTTGCTCAGTGTAAAGTACGGGATAAATATGTTCCTACCTGTTAAATCGTTGGTGTCGTTTGAGACGCAGTAGCAGTACCTCCTCCGAAACATGCTGCTCTCTATACTAGAGCTGGAAACTACAACACAGAACAGAATGAGGTAGTGTTACTGAAAGACACTCGCAGCATCTGGAGGATTTCATGTTTCACAGAGTATATTGTAGAGTACAAGACAAGGCATCAGATCCTGATGTCAGAAGTCAGAGACAGTGACAGTTGTCTGGTGAAGAAAAACGACCAATTAGAATTCAAAATGTCAAAGTAACATACTGTAGTCTGAACGTAACAGATCTGACGGATGATGTATACGCTGACTGAGGCAGGTTTGAACTTGGTGCGTATGGTTGGTCAGTATATATCTAGTTTAGGGTTTCAGGAGTCTGACCAGCTCTTAGTCTTAGTTACTTCATCGACCAGAAATGAATTTAATTTGGAGCTCTATTTTTGAAACCCATATAAACTGAATGTTCCACTTCAGCTCCTCCAGGTTAAAGCTCCTGCAGACTTTACGTCTCGTCTCTGAAACAAGCCCTTGAAGGTTTTACAGCATGTTCCTTTATGTCCCATGGAAAATAAAATATTGTCTCACTTACACTTATTCCAGTGTATTAACCCATGGAAAAGCAATATTAATACACACTAATGCTGTGTTTCTACATCCAGTTGCCTACAGCCCAGAATTCTATCACATTTCAATAAGCACCAATCAAGTACCAGTATTATTGTGTACCTATAATACTTTTGCATAGGTTTATACACAATTTAATACACTGAAATAAGGCAATATGACCATTATTACAGGCAGTTACAATTCCCAACCACTAGATGGCGGTAGTGCCCCAGGTTATGGTGTAGACATGAACCTGATGATGCTCCACAGATTCTTCACTAACGTTTAGTGGAGAAACAAAAGCTTGGTTCTACATATTTGAAGAAAGTCACGTAGTTTTACTCGGGGAAAGAAAAGCAGCGGGATGCAAACTGCAGGAACTGTGAATGAGTGACGAGGTGCCCTTGAGCAAGGTGCAGCTAGGAGACTTACACTGCACCCAGCAGCAGAGATTCAACTTTACCTTGGGTGTGTCGGTGGAAAAACAGAACAAGGATCAGTGGTAAACACACACACACACACACACACACACAACACTGTAACAGCTGTATTCTATATGTTCTATATAATATATACAGTATATTCTATGTATTCTGTCCTATTATCTCCACCCAGCAAGCATGTGACAGAGGCGATGTGCAGGAGGAGGTCAAGGTCAAGGTCAACCCAAATGAGCACAACATTTTCCCAACATGATATGATGGCACGGTAAAACTGATTTGAACTGATATCAGAAAGATTTTTAGGTCCTGATTTCACAAAACGATTCAGGCAGCAGCTCTGGACGACTGCAGACGTCGTCTCAGGTTTTCAGCGTTGGTGCTGGTGGCTGCTGTATCAACATCTAGTCAAAGTGTTTGCTGGGCAGCGTTAGAGGAAGTGGAGTGTATATTTACTGTTGTAGACCAGCAGGGTGAGCTTGTGGAGCGCCAGGGAACTATGGGAAGTGACACTCAGCAGGGAGAAGAGCTGGCGGGAGCCTGGAGCAGGAAGGAACCGTGTGAGCAGCTCATATCATTATGATCATTCATATTCAGACACCAGGATCATGTACGGCAGGGCTGCTTCTGAAACTTCACATTTGGTATCGCCTCTAAAAAGACCCCTCTTTGTTAAATGAAAGCACATTTCATCCTGTGATAGTAAGTTAGTAATTAAAGTTTGAGTTTCCGTTGTAAGAATCCAACATTTGGAAGGTTTTCGATACCTTTAGATACCTTCAAATTCAGTACAGTACTTCTTTGTAACTGACGCAAGTAATGAAGTAATCCTGTACTTCTGCTCGAAACTCAAACTCAGTCAGTCTAACTCAGCCGAATACAAAACGACCCTACAAAGGCTTTTAAACAGCAGAAACTATATTTGTGTGTAAAGATCAACTCGAGATAAACTGTGAACATGAAGGCTCCGTTCACACTGCAGCTCAAAGTGTTGCAATTCAGATGTTTTCCCTCCCATGCGACTCAGATAGGATGTTTTCTAATCAGTAAAAAGCTGCATGGAGTCGCATTTTTTTAAATTCCGCACCACATGGACCACATGTGGTGCGGAATCTGATCCTGAGGCAAACTACATGTGACTTTAAACACTCAAACCAGAAAGTGTCAGCGTTGCCATGACAATAAGAAACATCATTCACCTGAGCAGCGTTAAGGCTTGGCCACATCTGACAAATGATCTTGATATGGACAGGCATTTCAAAACGCTATTTAGCTATTAGCTACTAGCATGCTAGTTAGCTAGCATCGCTAGGGTAACTTAAAAACATCTATCAAATCATTACGTGCATAATGTACCATCTAGTTCTGGATTGGATGATGTGACGCTGCCGCGATTAAAGAGTTTAAATAAAGGCTAAATAAAAAGACTCCCTCCTGTTGGATTTATTTTCAGAGGTCAACGTGCCCAAAGCAGCGTTTCTATTGGCCGGCCGTGCAAATTTGCAAGTCGGCCAATAGGTTTTTAATTTGCCCTTCGTGTGGTTTTCAATGGAGGTGAATGAGGTGGGAGGAAATTTTTACGCACTTCGGAGCATAGCCTGACTCCATCTTTAGCACGGAGGACAACGAGACACAACGATAGAAAGCGAAATAGACACTTTGGGGAGACTCGGTCCTCAACTCAGTCGAAACTGGAAGACAAACACAATAACCGACGTGTTGGAAACAAGCAGCAGAAGCAGGTCGGACGTCTTTTTGTTAGCGTTACTCTGCCACGCGTGTCTTTTGGACATCGCTGTCAGTTCATATTGGCATCAGATATGGTTTACATCCTAGAACAGATATGAGCAGCAATTCAGAATGAAACAGGAAGACCTGCAGTGTGAAATACGGCCCAGCATGCTGCACTGATGCTTCATTACTGGTTCATTCACCAACGTTTAGACCTCCACTGGTCTTCATCAGGCATACTGCACATCATAAACTCAAAACTGAATCAGTACAATAATGTGGAATACAATAATTAATCTGAGAAAGTGGTGGAGACATAATTACTGCATACATAATTTATAATTTAATCTGGCTGTGACCTCTCTCTCTCTCTCTCTCTCTCTCTCTCTCTCTCTACCTCAGTAAGATGAGAAACAGAACGGCACATATCGGCGCTCAGGTTTAATCATGACATACACTTGAAGGAAGCCGGTAAAGATTTACAGCTCAGAATTGATCTCCAAATGAATGATATTATGACAACGTACCGATTTGGCTCGAATTGATTAAAGTATTGACCAGGGGAGTGAGGTCGATGGCAGCTGGATCAATGTAGTCTACTGGGAGTTCTGGGAAACGAGAGCAGACAAAAACGTCAGTGGGAGCTGATGGTATCGTTATTATATTTTATGGAATTAGCAGCATCAGCAAAATGTAACACATAATTGCAAGATGTACCGGGAATGACCCAGTATACTGATATATGGGGCCGATATTGGCGAGAAGAGAACTTCATCAGTCTGGTTTCAGTGGAGAGTTTTAGTGTCCATGATGGTCTGAATGCTAAAGATATCAAATATTGCTAAAAATTGGCACAAAAATCATCGTTATCTGCAGTTTCAATACAAAAATATAGATATCGGCCTTCAAAAACCCATATCGGGTAAAGCGAAGCTGTGAATACATGAGTTATTACACTCTTAAAAAGGAAGAGTTCAACACGTTTGTGTGACTTGTTAATGTGTTGAAACTGATGCATCCTTTGTGTTGATGAGTTTTGTGTAATTTGAGTCGTATACGCGTTAAGATCAAGAAAACACATTTTCTTGGGCTTAGAGCGATGAAACCTAAACTGATCCAATCATCACACAAAAATATAGAAATAAAACGAGCAGAACGAGGAAGTTTAAAAGAGGAATACCTGTTGAGACCAGGACGTCTCGTCTGTCCCTCTGTTCCTGGGTTCTGTGTCTTATAGCTGCATCACAGGGCAAAGGTCATAACAGTTTTGCTTTCGCATTCATTCCAAAACATTATGTTAAACCAGAAGTCACTCAGAAGAGCGCAAACCTCCACCAACGCTGAACAGTTTTCCAACTTGGAAAGCTGCAGCCTCCGTAACGGTTTATGTTTGTTTATCGTTTGATGTTCCGACAAAATAGCACTTGAACGCGACGCTGTTTAGCAGCCGACTTGGAAGTCCTGGATGTTGGACTTTCCCACCGGCACATGAATGCAGCATAATAGTTATGGCTAAAACACAAAAACTGTCTATTGGCAGAAAACCCAGATCCGGATCACCACCAAAATCTAATGAACTGATCCTTGGGCCAAGAAATGTTTTAGATATCTTGCTGACAGACAGACAGAGAGCGAGAGAGACAGACAGACAGACAGACAGACAGACAGACAGAGAGCGAGAGAGACAGACAGACAGACAAGAAAGGCCCGGTGACTCACCTTGGCCGAAGAGGACGAGGAGCAAAACCACAGCAACACAGATTATGAAACAGAGTCGTGGATGCGGTCTGGATCTCCATAAGCCTGCCATGGCTGAAACCCACAAAACACAGAGTCACAAACCGAACTGAGCTCGTCTTCTCGTCCCTGCAAACTTTCTGCCTTCATCAGATAGCTTCAGAAGGGGTGTGTGTGTGTGTGTGTGTGTGTGAAGCATTTTCTGGTCCCTATACGATGATGTCATCAGGATGTGTCTACTGCTCCCCTGTGGACTGCAGTGCATAAAGCTCCACCTTCACAACAGAGTGGGGAACAGCGCACACCTCTGTTCTTTACCGTTGGTGTTTGCTGAGTAAGAAATACCAACACTATTATCATGCATTAATAGTAGAACTAGTAATTTCTCATGAGTTCAAAGTAGAAAGCGAAACGTAGCAGCAACACTTACTGATTTTAACGTTGACTTGTCAAATCTATTCTTTCTACCCCTTCTGACTTCTTCTGTCCACGACACTCTCTCTCTAAACCAGATCAGCCTGTCAAGTGTTTCTACCACTGAGAGAAACCCAACAGCTCACCTGCTCCTGGAATCCTTCTGTAAATTCAGCCGCACTAATCCCCCAGCAGCATCAAACCTCTCCTGGTGGACTGCAGACCTGTGGCCGGATCAGGATGAGCCTGTTTCCCCCTTCACAGAACAGCAGACTGGCAGCAGACTGGCAGCAGACTGGCAGCAGACTGGCACCTTACTGAGCTCTGCAGAGAACACAGTGTGTGGCTGCAGGGTGGGCACTGATCCCTAACCCGCTCCACCCTCTCCACCCTCTCCACCCGCTCCACTGCAAAAAATGTCCTTTATTCATACAAGAATTTTTACTGGAATTATACCTAAACCCCAGCATGCAACAAACCATAATAATAACCCCACTCTGCACATTGCACACTCAAAATGATATATGCGTTTTATTTCATGTTTTGGCGCTGTGCTTTCTTTTTTGGTAAAAAGTAAGCTTATTATTATTTAACATCACTGGGAAATGATCCTGTGTTCCCTTATCGTCTGTTCAACAATGATTCTGAATTAAATTTGATGGCGTTTCTGCACTACACTTCCCAGAGATCACCTGTCAATCTTTGTCTGTTCAGCCATGGTGGCTATCACTGCTCATGCTAACTACTAAGTTTTTCTCAGTTAACATGACCAAAACCTTGATGATTGCCTAGTAAATCTTAATGTGAGTGTGACAGTGTGTGTGTGTGTGTGTGTGTGTGTGCATGTTACGTAAAAGGATGGGGAAGAGTTACCATACTACACTCTGTATAGATTTATATTTATATTTACTTCACTTTTTTAACTTGCTGTCTATGTATTGCACCTTGACTGCCCAAATGTTCCTATTGGAATAAAAAAATAATTTGTTACCTTACCTAACCTTAACCAAAGCTGTTTTACTTGCCTAAACATGACCTTTAGCTAACCTTGTCATGTGACGAACACGTGAAATCATTAAAAGATTAGTCAATCATTAAAAGATCATCATTCAATGATTCAAGTATTAACAGTTATCTTCATACAAAGTCCATGCATACATTTTTCAGTTCAATACTTTATTAATAAGTGGTGCAATTGAAAAGACAAAAAAATAAAAAAATCAAGTAAGAATACAATTTGCATATTATATCATGAAATCAAAATATTCAAAGTGGTCTAGTAGTACAGAATAGAAATGACAAGTTGTTTTTTTCAAACTGGAATGAGAAACAGGATGCACAGCTCTGAAGGCCACTAGGGTCAACGTGTCCAAACGTCCCACAAACCAAACCAAATAAGCAGCTGTCAGTTAGCCCACACAACACTGTCACAGCAATATCTAATCTCTTCATTCCTAATATTATTTTGATTCATGCCAAAGCTGTCAGTCCCATCTCCGAGCATAATGACTGCATTTACACAAGAACAGCAAATCTGATTTTTAACACCAACTCCCATATTTCCTTCTCTACTTGCTCTGAAAATGCTCCTGTTTAGTTTCTTTTCTGTCTGTCCTCCCTGGCTCTTATTTCTTCACATCTATAGAGGGCTTTCAGGAGACGTAACGCCCTCTCTGGCGGCCATGTTGGAGGTCCACAGGTCCTGGGCAACAATAGTGTTTCTAAACGTACAACTTGGCTGAATTTAATAGACATGGTTCATTTCTGTGCTGTTTTTCACTGGGAACTGATCATTTCATCACTGATCCATCTGATTGATTTAGTGTTTAGATCATGTTAGCTTGTTAGCTAGCTAACCATAGTATCTGGTCAGCTAACATCACTGTCTTGTTGTTAACACATCTGATTAGCACACTAGCTAACGTATCTAGTAGCAGCTAGCGTTAGCATGCTAACATTAACATCAGTGTCTTTGTGGCTAGTTGGCGAGCTAACAGTTTGTTCAGGTTAACTGAGCTGACTCTTCTCAAGCTACAACTCAGAGTGTTTTGGAGTAGAGACTCGGGCTAAAGACAAGACAGTTTACTGAGTCACAGTAACCTACATCTGAAACAAATCTACCTTATCAGACTATTCACTTTTACTGAGAACGTTACTGAATGATCTACAGCCACACCACAACAAGCTTCTTCA
>OMLI01078872.1:3498-15214 GCA_900302605.1 Rondeletia loricata | reverse complement strand
AACTTTTTTCATATATAAAGCGCACCGGACTATAAGGTGTGTTGTATAAACCCCAAATTCCCATGTTCTACTGCGTGACTGATAGCCTTGAGTTTGAAGTCCGCGTCGTAAGCGTGTCTCTTGACAGGTGCAATTTTGGGGTCCTTATACACACACACACTGTAATATTATGGTGAAGCACAGTATGTATTACTCCGCGACGCTCCTGACTACGGTAGCCGTAATGCTGCAAGCGGTGCGGCTTTGTAGTTTACCAGAACGAAGAACGAAGCACCGGACACAGGAGTTCTGAATTGTGGTAGACACCTGGCACTTTATTTGCTCACGACAACACTCTTCTCTGGCTGCTGGCTCCAAACCCTTACAAAGTAGGGAGGTAAACATTAAAAAAGATGCCGTCCTACACGGAACAAATTACCGAACTACAGCGTCCTGTAAGGGACAAACAGAGCTACATTATCAAGGGAACAGCGCAACAGCCGCACCTAGTGGCTCATTTAGGCTACTACCATACATAAGCACAACCAGAATTAATCCATATATAAGGCGCTCCGGATTATAAGGCGCACTGTCGTTTTTTGAGAAAATTTAAGGCTTTTAAGTGCGCCTTATAGTCCGGAAAATACGGTACGTTGGAATCATTTATTCAAACAAATTAATTATTGTTGCTGATGTTAGAGCACATGTGTCAGTTGCTTATCATAAAGTATGGTTAGTGTACCTCTATTGATCTTTGAGTAATTAGGAACAAACCAAAAAGTGCTTCTTTTGTCCCGGCTCTCCCCTACAACTGTATTTATCCACATGGGGCAATTCAAAAGACACAGTTTAAGGTACAAACTATCATTAAAAACAAAAATAAAGAATACACATATCACATAACAAAAAGAGACCGTGCAGGACAGGTTACCAGATTAACAGTTTCCATTTGCATATTTGTGCTATTAAGCGCAAGGTGCGGGCAGTGGTCAGCAGTCAAGTGCATACAGCTGAAATTATAATAGTAAATGTATATAATATTAATTAAATCTTACTTAAGAAAATTACATTTCTTGACCTCAAATTCTGACCAGAGTGCAAACATGCAACACCACTCACTTTCAGCAGCCTGTCTCCTACTTGCAGTTTGCCTGAGGCGTCTGCTACTCCCCGTGGTGTGACAGACTTGACAAAGATGCCCCTCTCCCCTCCAATAACTGAAAAACCCAGACCTCCTGACGGAGGCTTCTCCAGCTCCAGCTTAATGATCTCCTCCTGCATATCCAACACACAAAAATATGGTGTTTAATTACATTTAATTCACCATTCAAAACCTAAGTGGACAATTGTAGCAGTAAGTTTCCATTAAGAAGGTCAAGCCAATTAAGGAATAAATGCTGTCAGAGATCAAGGGCTATATGGCAATACTCCAGCTTTAGGTGATGGCAATCACAATTTCATAGAGACAAGAATATTCATTTAGTGACATGTGACAGTCTTGACCTACATGTATCCTTTTTTTGCATTAACATTACAATGAATGGCCAAGCTGTCATTGACAATTTCTTGAGACGCTGTATTTCATTAACATTTTAGGCTTTTGGTTGAAACTCTTATATACAGCGATTTACAATAAATGCAACAGTAGAACAAGCTTCAATTCAAGATCGCCAACATTACAAGCAACCAAGAGTAAGGAGTGCAAGGGTCAGAACTCTATTGCCTTGACAACATTTCAATAAAATGTCATTTCTTTGTACTTACCTCTAAAGGACAAAGTGTTGACACTGTATCTCTTTGCTCACCCCCTTTAAGATAGCCTTAAAAAAGTAAATGGTCACATCATACTTTTTTAGCGCTATAACAGTGTTAGGACAGTGTTGCAATGCAAGAAATTATAGACAAAATATTGGGTATAATCAAAGTTTTCACGGCTGGTACTTCTAAGATCTGAAACATACCATTCATGCTGGGTGAAACCTTAGGGCTGATGTTATTGTTGAGAAATGAGACACTTTTCTGTCCAGGGGAAACAGGCTTTCCATCCCTTTGAGCCAGAGACGAATTAAGTATTAGTACAGTTTGAAATTATTCGAGATATTTTGAGCCAAAAACAAACTTCTGTAATGTCATTGAGATGAAAACTCAAAAATTCCACTCAGGCTAGATATGTCTTCCTTTGTAAATGCAGGCTACCTTGTGGCCTTGAGAGTGAGGTCTTCGAGGGAGAGCTCCAACAGTCTAGTGCTCTCGCTGAGAGTCAGGTCCAGGGTTGGAGCCCCATTGATGTAGTGGATTAGGTCAAGCGGTATCAGGCTGCCCTCCTCAGAGGCCAATGAACCAGGCTGGATGTCTTTCACAAACAACACCCCGTACACACTGTCACTGCCACCATCCAGTACCAAGCCTGGGGGCATGGGGGTTGTGGGTGGGGTGGGGAATGGGAAGGAAGAGAGAAAGTGTAGTAAAACATAATTTAGATTTTACTTTAACTGGACTGGTTCGGAGATCTGGCACTAGAAGTGGAAGTGGAAATATGTTTCTCCTTCTCTTCCTCTGGCAAGCTAAAACATTTTGCTGAAGTGGAACATAAAAAAGAAATATGAACTGGCAAGATGGTAGTTTCTCATAAATGACACCATGTCCCTGAGAAGTGAAACCTTACACTCTCACATGCATGTTTCTATAAACATACTAGCCTTTTCCCATGCCAGTGTCTGGATCCTGGGTTTGATTACAGATCACTATCTCAGAAAATGATGGAACAAATGGACAACACATCTGCTTTGTACTGGATGTTGCTGCACCTAAAACATGTTGACACCCAAGTCACTGGAGAAAGACTATACTTTGATATACTGCCTGTCTGAAATTAATATACATTGGAAACAAAAGCAAAAGGAATATTTGTCTGGTGTAGCTTCAATTGTGGTATATTCTTCAAAGTAAATTCAAATTTATTAATAAAGCACTTTTAACAGAAAGAAAGAAAGACAAAATCACAATTATATAATTTGTATGTGTGTGTGTGGGTGCATGGGAATAAACACCTGTAAGCACATGTGTGTAAGGATACATGGAAAGGAAGCTTATGCTTGTTGATGAGGGTTGTTTCTTACCCAGTGTTTCTTGGTGACCCTTGAAGCAGATATCAGGCAGCAGGTGGGCTTCTATGGGGGGTTTGGGAGCCTCCAGGACCCTTCCTACCACCAAGTCAACCACTCGGGGGGCAGCGCGAACTAGATTGACCACCTCAGTGTGGCCCAAATTGGACACATCTGTGTTGTTCACCTGGAGGTAAAGAACAAATGAAGAATCACTCATTAATTCTGGATTTGTATCACAACAAATGTTTTTGGTTAGAGGTTAGGCTAGAAAACAGATTCATGCTTTGGGTAAAAGCATGCAGCAAACAGCATAGGCTGAGGGAAAATGAGGACTGTAATAACATTTGATACATTCCACAATGCCAGACTGGGAATTGGTCGGAGAATAAGGGAGTGAGAGTAGGGTGGAAATAGTACCATGATCATTCGGTCCCCGGGCCTGAGCCTGCCGTCTCCTTTGGCTGGGTCCTGGATGATGTCATGGATGTAACAGCCCTGATCATTACCTTTGGTCAGGGTGAAGCCCAGGCTGCCTTTGTCTGACTTCACCAAGGACACCTTCAGCTCTACTTCCTGACAAAGGAGAAGCATCACAGTGACAGGAACTACGAAGAATGGTACCAGTGGTCTGAATATATCTTAAAATTCAGATCCACATTTTGTGGAACCCTTTCTCGAGTCTGTCAGAATTGGGAACACAGTGTTGTTAAGAGTGCAAACTTTCTATCCCAAGAGTTTCCCTTCAGTTCGTCCCTCAGTCCTTACCGGGACAAATTCATCTATGTCCTGTCCACTGCCAGACACAGTGAGGTTTAAGGGCACAGGCAGTGGAGGAGGCAGGGGATCTGGGCTTGGGGCAGTGAGGGAGGACACCATAGGCTGGGGGGGGGACTCCAGCTTAGCTGTCAGGGGGGATGAAGGACACCTGACCAAACATCCACAAAAACAAGATTATATTACAGATTTTGTTAAGCACACAGGCTATGTACTATATACCATCTAGAGCTGCCGCGGTTACTGCGGTAACGCAATCATGTCACGCCCACTGCAGAGTCAAGCTGATCACCGCTTCACCGCTGGGTTTTGTGTTCAAATGTTCAGATCAAACCCAGAGGATATTCTCCAAAGGGGGGCTTACAGAACTTTTAAAACTGATTCTTTACAAATAAAATACATAAAATACTACTGAACGAATGCATAAATAGGCTACAGCCTGGATAACAATGCAAGAACAACAGTGTTGTCAAGTCTCATCTCATCTATTAATAGCTAAATCCAAGGTAATAACAATAAACAACAACCATCAATCAGTCAATCAATCAGCACCATGGACGGGAGCCGCGGCCGCGGTTATTGCCCTATTTCCCAAAGTAGGTTACTGGGTTCGCCTGTCACTCCCAAAGCAAAAGCTTTTCAGCACCTCGTTCAGGTCCAACTCATCAGTCAACAAGTTTGTGGATGTGCAGGAAAAGCAGGTGGTTGAGGTGTTTTTCCGTCATAGTAGAGCGAAGGTAGGTCTTCAGCTGACGGAGGCTTGAGAAACTCCGCTCAGCAGTGGCTGAAATACCTGAAAGTGGGGTGTCCCCCCTATTCCGGCACGCATGCTATAGAGGCTATAAAGAATAGACTGAATAAATGCATTCGAAAAGTTTATTTAGGAACCAATTATTTTATAACATCTGAGGTTACATTTTTTTTTTCATGGTGGTTAACCGCAACGGGTTGAATGGCTTCTCTAATTTGTGCGGTAAGGAAAAAATGAATACCGCGGCAGCCCTAGTACCATCTTTGAATATGATTATCACAATAAAGTCACGTGAAAATAGGAGAATGAACCCCATGTGTGAGACCTTTGCCATTTCTTCCAACTCAAGTTGGTAGATTGTGCCCAGGTAACACAGCGGGTAAATACTGTACCACTTAAGAGAAAAACACTGACATAATTTGTCTACCCTGCCTATTGATTCACATAGAGAGGTTAGGCTAAACAAAAGGAAAAACATCAAACAAAAACAAAACCAAGCAAAAACAGAAAACAACATGTGACTCTTCCTCTTAGCCATGTTGAGTTTTGGCTGCCACTGTCAACACTACAAAACTACAAAATAACAATAATGCGAATAATTAATTAATTTGTAATGCTTACAGGCATAAAAATAGACTGGTAGCATCATTAGTCAGTCAGCTGTACCCTAAAAATACCTGTACCCCAGCCCATGTGTATCAATGGTGACAGCTGACATGAGTCAACATTACAATTAGTTTCAAAAATGATTGCAAAAAATTTCCTTTGGAAGAGTGTATGGCTTGGAAGTTGAATACACTTTTCAACTATTGTTATAATCTTTTATGACCATAGCCTTAGTTGATCACTTATCTGAACACTGATCAGTTACCTCTTGCTGAGGTCAGATCTGGTCAGGGATAGGTTTGGGGAGTAGAAAGCTGAGTGGATGGTGTCGTCCAGCTGACCAGAGCTGTTGTAGTGCCCTAGACCCAGGTTGCTACTGGGCGTCTGGTAGATACTCCGCTCCCAGGTTTGTCTGCTGTGCTCCAGGGTGCTAGGACTGAAGGCTTCTTCCACCTCCTCATCCCCATCAGTGCTGTCACTGTAGCTGTTGTGTCGGCCAGGGGTTTTAAGCAACATCCTCTCCAGGGCCTCCTCCACAGGACCCCGACCCCTCTTGCCTTCGCTGCCTGAAGGAGAGGTTGTCCTGGCCAAGCTGGTCTCTGCCTGGGTCACTGGCTCCTTACGGGGCGATGACATAGGTGTCTGGGAAGGAATACATTAATCTAGTTAAGGTAACAAATAATAAAGAGAATGTAGGAATAGTTACAGGACTTTTCCTGGAAGTTTTCATTTATCACTGATGTTTAAAAACTCAACACTGTAGTTAGGGGTAAAAAAGGTTAAAAGTTTCAGAGAGAAAATGTGTTCAGTATTATTTACTAACTTCAATACATCTACCAAATTATTATTGAAGAGTCTCACCAAGGCTGAAGTGTCCAACTCAGGAAGAACGCCGTGTTCAGGTCTACAGAGGAGCAAAGTCACCTCTTGGCCTGTTCCTCGCAAAGCTGATATCACCTCCTACGCGCACACACACACACACACACACACACGATTCCAAATTAATTGTGATATCACATGACCTAAAAACAGCGGATAATGTGCATGTGTTCCGACTGGATTCAATCTCTATCAAATCAAGAGAAATGCTCACTGAGCCCCTAGTGCAACAAGAGATATCTGACATACATGTTGCGAGAGTCCTTTGAGGGGGGTTTGATTGACCCGGAGGATGACGTCACCCACGTTGATGCGGCCGCTTTCTGCAGCTGGTTGGCCAGGGAATAGCTTTTTAACCCGCACCATGCTGGAGCCAGGGGGTTCATCAGGGATGTTCTCCTCTCGACTAAAACTGAAGCCCAGCCCTGATGTGTTCTTCAGCAGGCACACCTCAAACACATTATCTGGGGACAAAGTTATTTTACATGAGATAGGTGTCAATGTTGGATCTTTTTTCATTCCCCTCTCCCCCTATCTCTCTGTCAGGAGCCTGCAGATACTTTTATGCATTAACAGAGCCTGCAGCTCCCCACAATCACCTATCCAAGTTGTCGCCAACAGCCTACGCAGGGCCTTCTGAGCCGGAGCATATCTATCTTGAGTGTATCTATCTTGAGTGTGTTGCACCATGATTCAAGCACACCCCAGTTGTAAGAGTAAGCTGCCCTTGAAACATCCCACCTGGAAGAACACATCATCCTGTTTGAAGAAACTGGAATGTCTGACAATCATTACTGTTGTTGCAGTTCTGTCCATGTGAGCAATGTCCTGGTTGTCCTTTTTTATGTGTATTCTAGGTTATCACTTGTGGTGTTTCAGTAAAAAGGAATTTCCCACTGTGGGATCAATAAACTGCTATACTACTAGACGTGACAGTACGAATACAATTGGCCAGAATCTTTGTTTCCACCATCTAAACGCAAATAACTGAAAAACACAAACACAATTAACAGTATCCTATGTAAGATTGGCCCCCTGCAGGTGCAAAGATGAATAAGGAATCCAAATCAAAGAGAGATTGTAAGATAGATTAAAGTCAAAATATTACATACATTACCTTTAAGTGTTAGCTACATAACTAAACTAACATGCATAATCATTCTGCTGGAGTTTCCTCAACTGTTTTAGAACAATGTTGTCTCCTCACCTTGTGTAATGAAGCTGTACTCTGGTTTGGCTTTGAGCTCCAGCGGCTTCTCTTTGTTCTTTCTCTGGTCTTGGTCACTAGCTTCACATGGTGGGGTGCACTGAGGCGTAAGCGGAGCATGAACACTGTCTGCAGGCAGATGACCCTTCTCCAGCGACAAGTGCACCGTCTGAGGAAGGTAGGAAATGGTATACCTAATATTAATGACCAGCCGACTAGCACCTGCACAGTCTTTCAGCAGGGTGCTCTTGTTAAATGTCATCTCTCACCTGCCCAGTATCTCGGAGTGTCTCTACTGCTTGTTTATGAGTGGCTCCCTCCAGACTCTTTCCATCGACTGCCACCACACGATCACCTGGGCACAGAGAAGATGGGTGATTATTGTAATCTGACTCACACAGTACCATCCAGTACCATCCATCACATAATGGTATAAGATTATATTAGAATGTAATGGATTGTTCCAACTATTTGATATTTGAAGACCAAAAAAAGGCAGGAATAGAGAAAAAAAAGAGTGCACAAAACAGATGAAGACAGATACTCTGGTCATTAGTCTAGTTTCTGTGTATAGTTCACTCTTTCTGTTGCATTATTTCATTATTTGTAACTGTGATGTTTAGGTTCATACCTTTCTGTATCCTTCCATCCAGCTCAGCAGCTCCTTTTGGTATGAGGGCTTTGACATAGATGCCTCCATGTCTGACACTAGTGTTGACTCCCCCCTAGGAAATAAACACAATTACGTTGTCTAATTAACCACAGAGAAAATTGTTCATCGTGTTGTATTCTATGGGGGGGTGATGGCAGGTATGGAGGATTTGTTCAATTAATATTAAAATGTAATTGTTAAATGATAAATGCTTAATTTTTTACTGTAGAACTAGGAATGATCATACCAAAATAGAATTTAAAAGCGAAAATGAAAATAGAAAAAGGAACTTTGAGTTATCATCTCAACCAGTAGAGAACTCGCTAGCCAAACATTAGCCATTTGGTGAACTAGTACTTGTAACTCATTGCTTGAGTTTATCGTTTGTGAAGAAAATTTTAGTAGCTATACACTCTTGATTAATAATGAAATGGCTGCTACTTTGTAAAACAATGCCCCATTTAAACACCCTGAGATGAACTCGGACTGACAGCGCTCTATTAAAATCGATGAGGAAGAGCATACTGGTAATCTCTCTCTCCTGAATGATTTAATAAACTGTAATAACACCAAAACAGGTTGGCTACATGTGTTATGATAAAATCAATTGTGCCACCTCCAAAATCAGTCAATGCGATCTACTTTATTACATTGTTGTCTTGTGGTTAATTTCACGGACGGACATAGGTGTTGTATTGCAGCCTCAATAAGCCTAGGCTACAATATGGATGAATAAAATATGCAAGCACATCGTCTTATCTATTGCAGAGGATTTATTAACTCTTTATATAGACTACCAAGCCTATCATCGGTGCCTGCATAGCCAAATAATATGCCGTCTACAACACAGAGCTATAGAGCGATTACCCATTAAGATAATGATTACCCATTTAATAATGCAGGGAATTGTTGCAAGTGATGCTAGAAAAAGTACACAGCTGGAGTAAGGAACGCCTTGTGCAGCTGTTTATTGAATGTGAGCAATCTGCTGTTTTATTGTGAAGAAGTGGGTCTCAAACTGGGCACACAGCCAGCTTTACGCACAGCCATGGGCATCAGTTGGGTATGGCATTTGTCATACCTTATCCTAAGTCCAGATTTGTTTTGTAGATTTTATTATTAGAAAGGAGATAAAAGATCAAGCAAAAATTGCCAAGGACTCCAAGTGAAGCACATACTGTAGGTAGAATACCCCTGCCACACCAACCCCATGGCAAAAAGCAGGCTAGTGGTAGAAATTAAATTGTATTCTTTGCCTAAGCTAAGGCAAAGTTAGTTTTGATACCGTCCGATATGTTCTGCCCACAATGTAATCACAATGGGAGTTCCAACCATGAACACACAATTTACATCTCAGCTCACATATCATTTAACAAGGAAAAAGATAGAGTAAACAAAGCTATTAAATTGTTTCATATGTGAATTTTCACCTCAACATTTTTACTGTTTTATTTTATAAGCCACAATTTTATTATGATACTTTGACTGATTATGTGCCTTTTTGCGTATGGTTAACGCCATACTGAAATCAGACTCCCCTCTGCTCATTCCCATTGTTCATCCTAACAAGTTACCCTAAGAATGATTAACATGACCTAAAAAGTTGGGCTTTCATACACTAATCTTTCAAAATGTTCTCTTCAGGGAAGCATGCCCCCAGATCCCCCTAACTATAATGTGTCTTTGGGTCAATTTGTTTCACTTTAAAATTGTATTTTGGTGTGGTCATTTCTAGTGCTACAGTGAAAAATAAAGCATTTATCATTTAACGATTACGTTTGAATATTGAATGAAAATCTTCCATAAGCCGGGTGACTGTGATGTGTTTATGAGGTTAAAGTGAAACTATCAAAGTCAGGACATATTTCTATTCAATGCTCATTTGGTTCTGATTGTGTTGGTAATTGGCTTATTACTGAACACTGAAAAAGACAGATTAAAATATTTGGCAGTGAATCGCACTGCAACCCTGGTCTGAAGACACACAGTCAAGTGATTTGTTAATGAGTGTTATTGTGCCTAAGGGGTAAGAGAACCCATGTTAATCAAGAAGATGTTCAGCATCACTTGGAGAGAAATTATACCAGTGGCACTCCAGCAAATCACTCTCGAGTCCACAGCAAACATCTAGGCAGCCATTAGTAAGAGCATCAACAACTGTCCGTTATATTTGTCTGTGGTCCTTACTTTGTGCACTGGAAGTGGGCATCAGAGCCTAAAGTCTGTACCTACTGCACAACTTTACCATTATAAATCCTTATCAATTAAAAAAATTGATTAAAGGTGGCATGCAAAGAGAATGAGGTGAGACTATCCCCACAAGAGCTTCAAAATTCGACAGCGCGCAGCTATAAGGAGACAAAACAAAACAAGCAAAAACATACAGAAACACACAACAGTCATAAGATGAGGGGGAAAAGGGGGAAAAACAAAGAGGGTGAAAACCTTGTCAAACAGTACCGTGACACTTATGCCCAGGCTGCTGTCTTTTTTGGACAGCTCAACGTCAAATAGTTCTCCCGGACGGAGACTATTGACCCCTGGGGCATTACCACTTAAATTTTCCATGATGCACTCCTGCAAACAGAGAACAGGGTATTGAGTCGAATTATCACAAGCTGGGACGTGCAGAAAGAAAAAGGGATAAAGGGAGATTGAGAAAAAGTAAGTACTAGGGCAATGCTCAAGAGAAAAGAAGTAGATCATACATTCAAGGGATGACATGCAGTGTACAGGAAATATACTGCCTTGCATTGGCATTCTAAATGCAATGATAGGCAAAGGTTACATACAACAGGCAGTTAGTTATGCCAAGCATCTGAAAGGTTATTACTTGTAATGCTTGTTTATGGAAGAACTGTACTTTTCCTGTACTATTAAAATATCTTGATTTCATATTCTTTGTTTATACCAACATATGAGTCATAGGCTTCCTGAGTGGACAACTACAGCATGAGGCCACGTACAAAAGCAAAGAATCCCTTCACACCAAGTTAATTCATTTATAAACATTCAAACACATTCAAGTCAGGCCGCACCTTTTTAAGCTTGAGTTTCTCTTGACTACTGGAGTAGGTCTCCTCATCCATGTCTGAATCCCCCCAGTCAGAATGTTCTGAAACTTTAGGAACTTCTGAGACTTTAGCTTTCCTAGTTTTGGGTGGCAGAGCTGGTGGAGCAGCATCCAAACCCACGTTAGGTTCTGGTTTATGATGATGGGCCATGGATGCAGCAGTAGCCGCAACAATGGTGGCAGCTCCATCCGGATTCTGGTGAATTCCATTAGCAGGGGGTTGGGTGTTTTTGCCAGCACTGCTTGTCCTAGAGTCCTGAGAGCTAAGGCTAGTGTGCTGGCAGAGTGGGGGGGGGGAGGAGGAGGAGGAGGGTGTGGCGACACTGTGGAGAAGAGGGCTATGGCTTCCTGTTCCAACCTGCTCCTCTGAGGAAGACTCAAAGTCTAGTTCCTGTCTCTGGCCAGAGACAAGCGCCTTCACTGAAGACTTGGCCTGGTAAGGACCATAGTCCAATGGAGATTCTGCCAAAAACCAGCAACAAGGACAATGATATTAGTTGCATCTGTTACTCATCAATCTAGAAATAAGAGAGAACACTGCATAATGCACTCCGGTAATTAATACATGATCCCTAATACCACAAGGAACAACAAGACCAACTAGACTAGGTAAAAACCACGTATATGGCTGGACTCAGGAGCCCTTGTTTGATTTTGGGATGGGCTGGGCTCCTGAGTCCAGCCATAT
>OMLI01078809.1:1799-15656 GCA_900302605.1 Rondeletia loricata | reverse complement strand
CTTTTTCACCCAACTCTGCTTTGTTTGCTTTGTCCTCGCTTCCTTTCCTTTGCACGTAATGAAGTAGCCATGCTTTTTCTCTGTCAGCCATAAGCAATGGCTGCGTTACAGCCATTCTGTGTCAGAAACCTTGCTGTCAGCCTTTTTACTATTTATATTTTGGAGACAAAAAGATGCTCGCAGTTCTGTCTGCCCCTTCAACACTTTTCCTCAGCCCTGTCCAGCCCACTTTTGTTGGCCTACTTGTTGTGGAAGGTTGGATATGCTGCAGGTCTGTGTGTGTGTGTGTGTGTGTGTGTGTGTGTGTGTGTGTGTGTGTGTGCGTGCGTGCGTGCGTGTGTGTGTGCGTGCGTGTGCATGTGTGTGCGTGTGCGTGTGTGTGTCTGTGCATTGGGAGACTGAAAGTAAGAGAGTGTATGGGGTGTTTGGACAGTTCTTTGAAACCGTATGTGAAGCCACATAAAGAACTATTTACATGGTGCTTTTATTTGTGCTTATCCTTTTGGCCTTGAACTTCTCCAAGCACCCACTTTTGCAGAAAGAAAGAAAGAAAGAAAGAAAGAAAGAAAGAAAGAAAGAAAGAAAGAAAGAAAGAAAGAAAGAAAGAAAGAAAGAAAGAAAGAAAGAAAGAAAGAAAGAAAGAAAGAAGAAAGAAAGAAAGAAAGAAAGAAAGAAAGAAAGAAAGAAAGAAGAAAAGAAAGAAAGATGTGTCTATTGTGAGAATAGCACTGTCTTCTCTGATCAGCATGGAACATGGCCAGTCATCTTGCCACAGCCATTGCATTTTGACAACACTTTGGCGCACCTCTCTCATCACCGTCGCTCTCTTTATTCACGGGTTGTGTGGTTTGTGCGTTGCTCCTGAGTCCTGACAAGCTCCTGCAGTGGTATTTGTTGAGCTGTTAGACTTATCCCCTCAGAGACTGGATGTGCCTTAAAACAAACCAAATCAAAAAAGCCCTTATTTGGCTGCCAAGGTACGAAGAGCACAGTTTTTGCCTGAGTAATTTTTAACAGCCGGTGAATGGAGGATGTATTCAGGTCAAACTGAAAAACGGAAAACTACTTCTGTCCTCATTGGCATGCTCTGTGGATTTTTCGAGGTCTTGGGGACATAGCCGTTACTGACTGGTGTGACATGTCATCCCCTTCCTTTCCCCCATCTTTCTTGTCACTTCCCACTGTGTGCTGCCCATTAGAAGCATAAAACCCTAACCTGTAAATGAGTATGCCTAGTATTTTCCCCTGACGTACTGAGTGGATATTGAGAATGAAAAAGAGAGCTGAAATAGGAAGTGAGCGTGTCTGTCTCTGTCTTGTCTCTCTGGTTGTGTGTGGCAGGCTTGCAGTGTGAGGTAGCCGTGTTGTCGTTGTGATCAGAGTGTCGGAGGCAGGTTGAGCCTAGGTGTAGCCCTCGGTCACTGGTGAGCGGGTGGAGGGGATCAATGTAGCTTCACTTTACCACTCAGCAGACACACTTAGATAGCATCTGCCTGACAAGTGGTGCTCCAGTACCGCTGTACATGTTGTTACAGAGCAGTCGAGTGAGCGGGGAGAGATTATTATCTTGGCATTACTTGAGTGGTGAAAACACTTGATAACAATTCTGTCTGAGAGCAATGCGGTATGAATCCCGAAAATGACTTTGATGTGTGGGCGCGTTGTGAGGAGAAGAAGGTGTATGACTGTGATGAGTGATTTTTAGATTGGATATTAATGAGCGCACTTAGCAAGTAGAAGTGCTTTCATCCCCCGAAATGGAGCTCCATTATAGATAGGCAGTCTTTTAAAAAAGCGAGGGAATGGTTCAGGTTTATTGTCCCTAGCTTTTCTAATTCCATGGCTTCACTTTGCCCAAGCTGCAGCTTGATGCAAAGATGTCAGTTGAATTTTAGGGCAGGCAGGCCAGAGCTACATAGCGTCAGCTCCATGTTTACAGGCACATGTAAAGGCTAGGCTGTCTGGCACAGGCTGTGACCCAAGGCGATTCAGTGGGCCTTCGTTCTGGACAGTTGCTCACTTTCATCCTGGCCGTTGGAATGTAAAACCTCTGCAACAGAGTGTCAAAGGCTCAGACCTAGGGAAATGGGACTTCCTCGTTCAAGGTCTCTTTCAGAGAACGTCGATAAGGGCGTGCTTTCCAAATGATTGAGGTGAACATTTAATCAAACTCCCCTGGTGATTTTTAAATTTTTAAATTTTTGTATTCAGGTCTCTTTTAGCTTGAATGTGTTTCTTACTGTATAGGAAAACATGTATTGAGTTGTCATTCCACTCTGTCGCCAGGCACAGGGTAAAATTATACTGCAGCATTTTGTCTGAGAAAATGTTATATGTATCAGCATCAAATATCAAGATATTCAAGTCTCAAGTGTGTGTCTGCATGTGTGTATGTGTGTGTGTTTGGGGTAATCTTCACATCTCAGGGTGTCTTTGTTTATGCTTCAGGTTGACTTATGTCTCAAATTATAGCTGTTGAACTTGTCTTCGCACATCATCTGCATACATTTATATAAATGTACGGGTGGACGTATGCTATGTGATTAGCAACCATTACAGTGCATTACATATTCTGTATGCAATATGACAAAGCCATAACCTGTGGACCCGACAGATTTCCTGTGACTACCCAGGGGAACCAATCAGCTGTTGAGATACCTGTATCATGGCACCTTTTCTCCCTCCTGGAGCAGAAAACCACTTCATCAGCACCCAGCAAGGCCCCTGTGACCATTATTTGTCACCTCATTTAGAGTGGTTGTAGTGCTGAGAAAGCTATAGCTTTCACATGCACCCGAGGGGGGAAACATTTTAGATAACTGCTGCATAGACAACACCAATATCCAGTGGTAAGGCTCAACACCCTCACACCCGTGTCAAGGCTAAGAATAACGAGTGCGGAAACGATCCACACCGCCCGTGGCTTAGGAGCTCATTTATTTATTGGGCTGTAATCTAAACAGTATGCTCCAAATGAGGCCCGTGATACGTTTCTGTACTGTGGCGCTGCGGTTCAAATTAGAGAACAATCTCCATCTCTCTCTCCAACTCCCATCTCTTCCTCCTCTCTCTCTCTCTCTCTCTCTCTCTTTCCGTCTCTCACTCTGTCAGTGGCCTTTGTTCTCTGTGCAGATGCGGAGGTGCTGACAACGTCCCTGTTGGTTCGGGGGAGGACTGAGTCAGTGTTGACGGCACTCTGACCCCGGTCCTAAACTCACCTCTAGAGTGCTGATGGCTCACTGAGGAACCTCAGGGCCGTCCCTCGGCCAGCTGGAGCGGCTCTCAGATCATTAATCCTCTGACCCAGTCGCCCCCTACCGCAGACCCCACATTTGTTTTTCTGTGCCATTACTCACCGATTTGGGGATACTGCGATTCAGGGGTAGATATCTGTGGGACTGTCCTCTCAGCCTCTCTCTCTCCTTTCTTAGGCCCGTGGCCGGCGGGACAGCTTGAGACACTACTCCTACGCCGTCCTCTTGTCCTTCCTCCTCGCTCGCCCTCTCCCCGCTCCCTCCCGTGACCCCCTCGGCTGAATAATGGGGCTGCGTCTCTCTTTGAGAGTTTGGGGGGGTCAGGGAGGGACGTCATTAGGCTGGCCTGCGGTGGTCAGTGTTGTTGGAGGGGGGTTGGGGGTCAGAGAGAGCCTTGTTTACAGACTGTGTGTTTACATTCCTGATGGTGAGCGCCAGCTTTAGAGACTGCTGGAAATGAAAGGAAATGCTCTTATTCTGCTTAGTAATGGAAAAATCCAACCCAACACATCAAGGAATCCAGATGAAAAAAGCAAAGTTATTTATTTGGTGGGTTCTGGCCAGCGCGCTCTGGGTTGATAGAGAGATGACTTCACCGATGAATTTGAAACTTCCTCAATGGACAGAGGCATGGGAAAGCCATATGATCCTCCACAGTATTGAATCACTCCTACAAAGCTCTAGAAGTATATTCATTGTAGGCTGTAATAGGCTTTACTGTAGATCAATGGGAAATACAGGTCTTCCATGGCTTTGTTGTTTTAAATGAAATGCTTTTAATCCATTATATTATCCATCATACGGTACATGCATCCAATCTTTTTAATCCATCATCATTTAACGACGTTTACTGTTACGGTCACAGCATTTAAGAGCAAGAGTAGTGGGCTGATACAGTATTTGGTTGACACCTTATACTATAAGTATCAATCACAATGAGTTCTGCTGCTTCCAATAGAACCATATTATTCCTGCTACATGTTTTGATTTAAATGCCACGTGTCTGGGACCTTGAACGTGATCAAAGTTATGGAATGGAAAAGCTATTTCTGTGAACAAAGTGGGCATTTCTCCGTTTGCATTGTTTGATATTGCTTCATATCGATTAGGAACGTATGGGAGTGGGGAGTTTGAGTTTCAAATGGAATAGGGTCATATCTACAATATTACATATGCATATTAATACAAATGCATAAGCAATGACACTGTGCATCAAACAGCAGTCTAGGTGAGTGGGTTTGAGGCAGTGGAAAAGTGATGCGTGAAAAATGAAACTACATTTGTATGTATGAGCTTTTTAAGATGTGCTAATGTGTTTTTTAAAATAAAAACATGTCAGGATAATTAATTCGGAATCTTTTTTTTCATTTTACCGTAATACTGAGGAGAAGCCTATTCAAAGCTGCCAGGCACTGCACGGTGCTATATCGATTAATTCCAGGTTTACACTATGAATATAGCCTACTCTTAGGTTTTACACTTTCTGCTCTATTGCCTTTATTCAGAGTCATTTCAGAAGTGTGATGGAACTGGAACTGGATGCATGTAATGATGTCTTTCTACATGATCTCGTATTTAAATGAGCCATATATCCAGCCAGGTCTGGTCCAGCCCATTGACTTTCACCCGACTCATTTCACATTTCCAAGCTTTGTCCGATAATGCTTGCTTCACGACTCGCACAGAGAACCATTCACTTTATACCTTAGTTTGACAGGAAACAGCTAAAAATATCGCACTTGTGCTGTAATTACTATGTTGCCGTCTTTATAGTTGGTACTGTATCTGGCTAAAGCAACCACCAATGAATGTAATTGCTGTGTGCAGAGGGGAGAGTGTCATGTCAGTTAGCTCAGGCTGTATAAATATAAGGTATACAGCTGGACTAAGTGCCACCCTTCCCCGCATATAAAATATGCTGCATGAGGCCAAGAAGTCATTAACAGTGAAGGACACATGCCAAGAAGGGTGAAAAATACCTTGAAAGGTACAAATTAATTACTTGTCACCTCAACTCCTACTGGGAAACGGTTACAAGTTATACAAGCTATATTACTGAGGGTGATATGTGTTAGACTTTCATGTCACCCTCTGCTCTCTCTTAGTATTACTCTATGATTCACTTAATTACTGTAATAAGTGTTTTCCTTCTGGAGGTGGTCCGGAGGTCTGTGAGTCATAGTCTATTAGGGCCACACATGCTAAAGCAAAGGCACAGCACCAGATGCTCAGTCTATGATCAAAATCACAGAGAATGACCATTATTTATTCACAGAGCTTGAGCACCTTGAGAAATGTATTATAAATGACATGATGTATAAATGACACGGTGGTGAGTTCACTCGCTCTCTGTACTGGCCATTCACTGCAGTCTCCCGACTCATCACGCTGTAAAAACACGCCGACAGATTGCGAAGGTAGTTACACTTTATTGTATGTGTCGGCGTGAGTTAGTTGACTTGTCCTAATGAAGACACCCCGTGAGGTCCCTAACCACACATCCATTATATATTAGTGTTTGCATAATAGAGAGGCAGATACAGGGTAGTAGAATAAGAGGAGAATAGCATTTTAGATTACAGAAGCTGAACGGGCTTTTGGAAGCATCACAAAATAAGAGAGAGAGAATATTACAGAGCCAGTATTCCCGCTAACATCCTTTCATCCTTTCCTTTGTTCTATTGTAAGTCAATGGGACAAATATAATCAATAGTGAATCTGTATAATTATAGTGCATATATATGAAAATATAAATGTTGGTTGACTAGAGAGAGGTTCCAGGAGTTTGGCAGCTTTGGGTGAGAGGATGAAGTTTTGATTAAAATGTGTAAAATGGATGTTACAACAGTATTGGGCACAGTGAATGTCTTTCGGCACGTTAACATGATATGGCTCTCCTGAAACCTTTTCCTGTTGCCCTCAGATTAATCTGAGGCTTTATGGTTGGTGGACATGCAGGGAGGGACCCAGGTTTGAAGTTGTGATCACAGTTTTTGAAAGCACAGGATCAGTCAGTGGTCATGATTCCTAAACATTTAGAGTGTGGGAAGGATGAGTGTAAATATCCCAAATGGAAGCAGTTGATATTTTTATTCACAACTTTTTAGAGGCTTGCTGGACAGCCAACAGTGTGTCCCTTCATTAGCTGAAGGGGATTTGGGTAGGAGTGGGGAAAGATGCTAAATTCTGTGCTAATGTTGACGTCTGCATTTCATCAAAACCTTGTATTTTTATTTATTTATTTTGTTGGAGGATGGCTAGTCTACTGCCCTGCACAACCTACAGTAATAATCCATGAGCTTTGCACAGTGTGCTGTGATAATGTTGCGACAACCGGCCGGAGTTCCTGTCCTTTCCACAACCTCATCCTCACTTCCTCTCACTCCACCAGAGTAAGGCCAAAAATGATAACGCACCACATTACATTAGTGTGTGCCATATATAGCTCATATATAGAAGTATACACACATATGTTTTATAGTTTTATTTGTGATTTTATGTCTGTGCCGGTTTTGGTTCTAGTGTAGGAAGCAGCATTAAAGCTGTATGTGGATACTTTATTGGTATAAATGTGCTAATTCTAAGCATTAGGGTGATGCATCTTTTGGGTTTACAGGAATGTTGGGCTTAATATTTTTTTCAGTTTTTCATTTTCTCTTGCATTGGAGGCAGTTTTGTTGATATAGTTGCCCACCAATCCCAAATCAATACAGGGGAAAGGCAGCTATCATAGAGCCTCTTTTCCAAACCCTTTGGAGGTTGTTTGCAAGACTGAAATATTTGGTTTATTGAAATCTAAAATGTTCCCATACATCCTCATGATCCATTTAATTGTTTTTAATTGTGTGGATCATTTACAAAAGCAACAATTGCACAAACTTTATTTGTAGACTACATTTTTGTATCACGTGTTTAGTTCATTTTGCTCATTTGGTGAACCAGTCATTTCAGATGTCTGAAGTTGAGATAAAAGAGGTTTTACTGTACTGTGTTCATACAAGTCGCTAGGTATTCAGATTACTCTCTACTACTCTGTACCTAAAGTCATTATCCTGACCTTAGCCCTATCCTGCTCAACCGCAACCCTAAGTATAGTGTAAGTGTGGTGCTAAGCTGGATAATTACAATACTTGTTCCTTTGTAATTATATGCAATAATACAAACACTGTGATCCCAAGAACACCTTTTATGGACTTGAACCCAGCGCCCTTCCTCCTCTGCTGCAAAGAGCTTGTGAAAAGGAAGGATTTCATCTGTAAATGTCAAGAATAATGTTTTTTTTTTCTGTAATGGCTTACAACAAATCATGCAAATGTTCAAATGATGCACCAAATCATTCTGTCACAAAAACATATACAAATACAAATATTGTATTGCTCTCATTGGCTGCATATGTTGGTTGGTCCATATTTTTGACAGTTCATTTGGCCTGGCTGCAGGCAACACGTGTAAAGGTACGCCCTATGGGTGTCCCTACTCCACTCAGTCTATTTCTGTATCTGAAGGAAAGGTGATGGGTTGGGGGGAGCAGGCTTAGGGGCGCAAGCAAACAGCGAGGGTCTCAACACTCAAAGTAAACATTACCCTATGTTTGAACTGCACACCTTCGGCCCTACAATTCTCCCACACACTCACACTCTCCCCTCTGAGTCTTATTCCTACTAACACCCCCTCTAGCCGGCCCAGCTAAATACACTGCTTATCCCAGGGCCTTCCCATAAATCAGGGAGGAAAAGCGCCTCTGACAAGGTCTCACCTCCATGGCCAGCAGCCCTTAGCCAGCAGCTCTGACTTGCATGTGAGGACTACTTTGGAATAAAAGCAAAGAGTACAAATGGACTAATGGATTTCCACAGTAACTTTCCTAACAACCACCTGTGACAGAGGACAGAGGGACTTTTTGTTGATACAAATTTTAATAAAAAATTTTTTTACCCCCCATCCCTCCACACTAAGCCCACCCAAGAGTCAAGAGCATGCAAAGATGCAGATAGGAATTTAGAAGTTTGACATGAGGCAAAGTTTAGAGTTAAAGTTTAGAGTTTTATTAAGCATACAGTAGTGCATGTCATGCTCTCCCAATTTATGTCAGCACTCGGATCAGTTTCAGGGGATAGAAAGCATATCATTATTAGACAACTAGGACAGCTTTATCCAACAATATCACTGAAGGCCAATATTCCAAGGATGTCAGTGGGTTTAAACACAGACTCAAGCTATTTGTGGCTTTAATATGCTGAAGTGCATGAACCAGAAGAGAGCTACAGCATCAATATCCAAAATGACACATTCCCTGGAGGAAACTGTTTAAACATCTGCGCATTTCCCAACATCTCTTTCTTCTTTGGTTTTGTTGTTTTGACTTTGTTTATTCATCCTTGTGTCAAAGCACCGACTTCAACTTCTGCTGCCTTAACTTGTTCCCAACAACTTTGATACCTCAACACAAAAGAATGAAAGAAACTCTCAATGAAAAACACAAGCTTTTCATCTTGGGCATGAGTCAAGTACCAGGGCAGCGTTACTGAACGCACTCTGCGTTTTTCTTTCTCAAGCATTCAGAGGAATGTCCTCTGGACTGAACCGTAGGACGTATCGATCCTGACATGTTTATTTTCATGGCAAAGGCATTTTGGATTTCTAACAAGACCAGCACATTTGAGCTGTTGTTGCCCATGTGTCAGTTGGGAAAACTCCTTTTTGAAACAATGCTTTGCCTGACATGGACCTTCATAGTTTGTGGGCCGGGATCTTAATTTGTATTTATTTCAGTGTTGTGCAGCTCACACCAGCAACAATCAAAATGGGGGAGTATTGTGTTTTCATTTCGCATTAGTGTTTGATCATCTTGAGCTTGCATATCCCAGTGTGTCCCATCATGCCTTGCATCGGATTTGTCCAAAGTGAGAAAGTGTGCATTAGAAATTCAGTATTATTGTATGTTGCTTTCCAGATCCTGGGAAATATACAAGGATGTATACGGTATCATACTGCTTATTGAAATAATAAGCTTGGCTTTATGAGTGTAGGCAAAACATTAGTTTGCAAAGGCTTTGACGATAAGTTATTCCCCCCCCCACGCTCATGTTCGCTGGTAGTAAAGTGATAGCTGGTGTTGCTGTTTGAGGTAATGCTACAGAAGTTGATCCGCTCCGGCAGCTTGTCCTGAGATACCAGAATAAACACAAAACATGGCTAGTTTGTTGTTTAAAAAAGTCAAGTTCAACATGAAAAGTAATATTTTTGCAAGGCAGTGTCTACAAAAAGATATACCAGTACGATAAAGTGAATCGATGCCCCAGATGGGAACATTAATAACAAGATGAAAAGAGGAATTCTTTGAGTTTCTGTTATAATGAATATGAATTACCACAGAGACTTGGAGCCGAGAAACCTGACAATAAGACAGATATTTTGTTATGATTAATACCTCTACTATTGAAAATCACTTCCTCTCCACGGCTTTTCCTACTCTTATCCTTGGAGACAATCAGTGAGGGAAAAGGACGCAGGCTGCTACCCAGGAGAATTGTTATTGTTCTCACATAATATAAATCAATACAGAGCTTGGGGAGCTCCTGCATTGCTAAATGGCTTCATGGAAACTTAGCAGCAGAGGTGCCACCACTGTCCCAGGTGCAACATCCCTTACTAGGTGCCATGATGGACAGAAAAATATGACTGCACTGATGGTTACTGTTTACAGACACAGGGTTTGTTCTGGGCCATAACAAATCAAAAGCACAATAGTGTCATATTTGAGGATGTATAAGTTGTAGCTTCGTTGAAATATTTTGTTTTGTAAAAGCAGTGCTCTTCCTGGAGTAATAACAGCTTTACTACACAGGTATAGGATTATTGTTTCCAGTATATCCTCCAAAGGGCATTTTCTTATAAATGTATGAAAATGCCATCAAGGAGCTTGTGACAGGTATTTATACTAAATGAAATGCCTTTCCACAGAATTGCATGTATTCTGCACTGCCATTGTCACTGCCACAGCAGACATGTCTTCCAGGAATAGACAGATATGGCCACTATGCTAAACACTTGGATTGCAGATCATTTCCCAGTGGGATCAGCCAGCTCCTGCAGAGGGCTTGTGATAAAAGTGGATATTGGAAGCTATGTAAACCTTGTTAAACTGCCCTTCCCCTGTGTGCAGGGGGGTAATCCTAAACACCTGGGCTAGTTAACTGGGATTAGGTGGGATTAGGGGCTCCGTGGAGGCAAACCCGATCATGCTGTCAGTTATTCTGGTCAAATCCGTTTCCATTCTTATCTTTTCAGATTCTCTCTCGTATAATTCTAACTCAAGCCAGCAATTACACAACAGTTACCTTTTTACTATTGTCATTACTATAGAGCTATTTTGCCTCTGTCCAGATCAGTTATTCAGGGTTTTGAGTACTGTATGTGTAAATGGGATTGGTTAGTGGGGACTTGGGCATCCATCTTTGATTGACGTTTATGTATATACAGTATATTCAGAAATTTGTATTGCGATTTTTAGCCTAATGAAGGCTGTTAGCCAAAACACATTTTTATATTTAAGTTTGTTTGTTTGCCAGTTGTAGCTGAATTTTTCATTTTATTCAACCCGCTAGATAATCAATTTTCCACATGAGATTTGTTTTCATTACCTTTTCTTTGAGAGGCAAATGTCCATTGGACCAGCAGTTGGACAATCGAAGGTCACCGCAGCTCAATCAATAACTGACCATTTACTTGTGGTTGTGTGTGTTGGCGACTACACAGCTGCTGTTCTAATTTAGGAACAATGGTTCCTCAAAATGGCATAATGTATATGTTTACTGATGTGGTGGTTTGTGTTTGTATCTGGTTTCTTACTCAGAGTGTGCTGATGAGGTAAAATGAACACTATTCTGTTGGGCTGCAAATCCAGATAATCTTTTATTGTTTGTAGGGAATGATGCCATCAGCAGCAGCATTTCTGCTTCATCAGCTAACTGTCCCCTCCATTTCTTCCTTTCTAGATGTGGACGAGTGCGCAGAAGCGCTTGACAACTGCAGCATCGATGCCATCTGCCAGAATACCCTGAAGTCATACAAATGTATCTGCAAGTCAGGCTATAAAGGGGATGGCAAGCATTGTGAAGGTAAAAGTCTCGGTGAATTCATGTATTCATTTTCACCCATGGTTTGGAGGCACAGACTTCTGCCTCCTCTATAGCACAAGGAGGATTTTTATAGTACATTGTAGTAAATGCTGCATCTCTCATGTTGAGTTGCCTTATCTCTCTGAACGTAAGCCCCTGGACCAGTGACAGGCTTGATAAGAGCTTCTGTCTCACTCAACATGACTCATTAGCTTGAAAACTCTCCTGAAGAGGGAGGAGAGACGAGGGAGAGAGCAGCGGACAGAGGGAGGGGAAAGCCAGGTGCAGAGTGCTCCTTTGTGACAAGATGAAATGAAGCAGTAAATGTCCTACACATGTTAGAGAAGAGAATTAAGATAGCGGCTGAAAAGGCAGTCAGAGGGCCTGCCAAACAGGCAGGGATATTTCCACAGCCCAAGGCAGCCTGTCAGACACAAGTCTGTTTTTCTAGCCTTTTTCAGATGTACCCAAAGCCTCCGGATCATTATGTCCCACAATTTTTATTAGTATTATTTCAAAACCATATTTCACAATGTCATTTTCCCCTCACTATTATTACTCTTTAATTTACTTGACTCTGTGTTTTTCATGGCCTTCTGCCTGTAGGTTATAAAAGTTTGCTTTATTGAATCCATTGTAAAATATGTGCTAGGTTGGATTTCCATTGAACTGAAGAGAATAGTTAGCTGATATCAGCAAGTATCTTAGCCTTCCTAAGTCTGTATGGTTCCTCAAGGCTGATATACTTCTAAAGCAAACAATCCGAGGCTGAGTTCATGAATTAATCCAGCATATAAATACAGTGAGTCTTTTGGTTTCTAGGTCCACCAAAAATATTTTCTGTATGCAACTTAGAATAGGGGAAGAGGAAGTGTAGGGATTTGAATGTTTCTATTCTATTTCTATTCTCAATCTATTTTTGTTTTGTTATTCTGTAAACCTGATTTTAACTAATTCCTGGTATTTTTGATAGTTTATCTTATTGGCTTTAGTTATATTGTCTGTAACGCTCTTTTGCTTTACAAATAAAGCTTATTATTATTCCATTAAATTCAGCCTCAGGATTAAACAGAGGATTTTAATTTGTTTATATACTCCTGTCTATCAGACAAATCTAAATCTTTTAGGTATGAAGGAACAAAACGTATGACTTGACTTAGGACTTTACGAGAATTTAATCAAAAAGATTCAAAGCTATTCGAAGAGAATCGCTTTGTGTGCCTTTTTTGACATGATGTTGGTGTTTCAGGTTTAGAGCAAAGTAGGGAAGTGATGGGTGTTTGTCCTCTGTGATCAGAGAGTGACAGAAGCGTGTGGGAAGTGGTGAGGCAGGGGACGGGAGAGTGTTTCTTTGTTTCAGTCACATCCCTCTGCTGTCAAGTCCAATTAAGCCCTGAGTGAGGCAGCCACAAAGAGGAGCTGAATGACCTGGATCATCGGCCCTAAATGGGCCAGTAAGTGCTGAGTGGAGGTGCGCTGCATTCTCAGTCCGCCTTGCCCGGGTCTCCTCAGTACGGGTCCCTCAACCATCACCATAACCATAACAGACAAGTCTTCTCAATCTGTCACACCACTCTGCAATCAATATCTCTCTTCAGTGGAGAGTTTTAGTGTCACATGATGACCTACATGCTGTTTCAGAGGCTTTTCCTGCCAAGAATCATATTCTGGGGGAAACACTGAATTGGCACAAAATATCGGCTATGGTTATCGGCCTTCAAAAACCCATATCAATCGAACCCTAGTGTATACCCCAGATACAGTTTCAGTTTGAGCTGCCTGTTGAATTAGGGTGGAGGCACATCATTAACATTTGGTGAACCAACTAAGTACCACAGCTGTTGTCTCATCCAGTTTTACAAGAACAGTAGTATATCTGAAAGTTGAGGAAAAACAGACTATTTATTTTTAATCTCAATTCTCTAAATGTTTATGGGATGGCCTGATTGGTCCTGTCCCCCCATTCTTACCGTTATTCTCAACTGATTTGACGCATTTCTCCAAACTAAGGCTCATGGTCTCAAAACAGTTAACACATCCATTGCAAAACAGCCCAACTCCACTGCAAAATGAAGGGCTGCTTTCCTTTCAGATCACATCTTTATAAAAACCAAATACTGACATCAAAACTGCACACATGTCATCTGTTGATAAGATAATACATTCAGATATATTCACACAAGAATACTGATGATAAAACATGATGATGAAACGTGTTCCTTACAGTAAGCCAAACATCTGTTCCTCACCCTTTTGGAAATACTATAATATGTAATATTTCAAGGTTTCACATATAGTAGATTTGTTAATTTTGGTTCTGTCATATCTGACAGTTTTACATGTTTGTCTATGTGTGATACGTTAATGAGGTAGAAGTGTTGATGAACATGATGAATCACAATTTGTTTCAAAGAAACCATAAACAAGTTTACTGTTTATGTCCTCATCAAACCTTTTATTTCTGTCAGGCCAGAGGATTTATG
>OMLI01078805.1:2847-18025 GCA_900302605.1 Rondeletia loricata | reverse complement strand
CCCAGAGATGCTCACAAGTCATTTTATGCAAGTCCAAGTCAAATCTCAAGTCTTTGAGCTAGAGTCCAAGTCAAGTCTCAAGTCTTTGAGGGACGAGTCTGAGTCAAGTCTCAAGTCTTTAGTCACGAGTCTGAGTCAAGTCTCAAGTCTCTTGGTCCTATTATAGGTCCTATTATACATTATTGACCAATATTTTGTAGGGCAGCGCAATTAAATAAAAAAAATGAAACTGCAATATTGACTAGGCCTACTGGAGTGTCCAAGATGCACAAGATTTACTTATTTTTACAGTCACCCTAAGTAGTAAGTACCATGTATTTGCCAGGTAAATACATGATAAGAACAGAAGTAATAATTCATAAGTACTGATAATTAATAAGTGATAACTAACTTTAACTAAGTAGGTACATATTACCCTGGTAATACTCATCAGTTGTAGTTGGATATGGATATGCAGACCACATTTCAAAATAAGTGATATTCAGACCAGTCATGTTTGGACTCTAGATGCAAGTAAATACAAATAGCAGTTCGGGCAAGATGTTAACAACACTTTGGGTGAAATGAACATAGGAAATGAACCTCAGATGTTTTCAACAGAAGGCCATATATGCCACAAGTTGGTCGCTTCACGATGACGTCGGTGGTACCCGGAAGTAGAGTCAGAGTGAGAGCTCACTGTCCCTTCCTCCTCTCTGGCCCCATGCCTGGTTGAAAGTTCATTTTTACTTGACAAACGCGTGAAATATCACAGGAAAGGCCTGAGGTAAGACGATACGGCGATGGTCAGGAATACAAACAGTCCTGTCGAGATTATTCGGCTTGGTTGTTTGAATGAAAGCATTGGTTTAGCTTAGCAGAGCAGCTAGCAAGCTTGCTACCAAGGTAAACAAACATAACGGGTACAACTTGAGGTCAACATGTTGACAACTAACTCCTAGACAGCGTATGATTCACACTCCTGTGAGGCTGTGCCTGTAATTAACGTTACAGGGTTAAACTACGTTAACGTTGCTGCTAAGACTATAGGCCATGTAAACTGGAGGAGCAGGTGGAGGAGAAGTAACTTAGCTGGTGATACAGAGTATGTAGAAGTGTCTCTCTTTGGTGGTAGCTGGCTAACGTTAGCTAATGTTAGATATAAGCTTTCTAGAAACCCTGGCTGGCTAGCAGAGAAGCCACAGCAATATATATATGCAATAGACTCTTTTAGGTGGCTAAACCCAGAGCAACATAAGGGTCTGGTGTATGAGTCTCTTGTGCCATAAGGACGTGAGAGATGTGAACTCATGTTAACACACGGTGTCATGTCTTTGGCAGCTTTTACAGAGATGAACAGTGAAAACTTCACCCTGAGTGAGAGGATAGTTTCACCCTCCTATATCCGACAGGGGTCCCAGGCACGCCGCAGCCACGAGCAGCTCATTAGACACTTATTGGAACAGGTAAAATCAGCAGCTTGACCCCAGGTTGACACAGTCACAGTACACACGTTCACATTTCACCCTCTGTGCCTTGCAGGGCAAGTGTCCGGAGGAAGGATGGAGCGAGAGCACCATAGAGCTCTTCCTGAATGAGCTGGCTGTGATGGACAGCAATAACTTCCTTGGAAACTGCGGTGTAGGAGAGAGGGAAGGCCGAGTGGCATCCAGCCTTGTGGCTAGAAGACATTACAGGTGCGTTAACTTTATCCTGCTAGAATAGGGTTAGTCTTATTCAAGTTTCTTATTCAACCAGCAGCAACATTTTGGTAAATTCTGACCAGTGAGCAATAACATATTAGTTTAGTGTCTTTCATACAGTTTACAAAGATGTTTTGAGTGTTCCCGTTGTGATATTTGGCTGTTCTAATAAGGACCTGTGTGCATTGTCGTGTAGGTTGATCCATGGCATCGGTCGGTCAGGCGACATTGCTGCCATTCAGCCCAAAGCAGCAGGATCCAGCCTGCTTAACAAGCTGACCAACTCAGTTGTGTTGGACATTTTAAAACTCTCAGGTGTGTACATGTATGCAGGATTCTTGAGTTGATGTCTCACAAAGACAATCAAATGGTATCAATCACATGAAGGTATCCTGCTTTCCAAGAATATTCAGTATCTGTGTTGAAATGATTGTTAAATTTTTGCCACTTTTAGCTACTTGAGTTGAACAAAATGTGGTCTTTGAAACTGTAGTCATAGATGGAAACAAATATAAACATGCTGTGTTTCTTATGCATAACAGGGGTACGGAGTGTGGCTAGTTGCTTTGTAGTTCCTATGGCAACAGGAATGAGCTTGACTCTGTGCTTCCTGACCCTTCGTCACCGGAGGCCCAAGGCTCGCTTCATCATTTGGCCCCGCATCGACCAGAAGTCCTGTTTCAAAGCCATGATCACCGCAGGTGAGAACACGAGTTTACTATTCATCCCAGGCTGTTTCCCCAGTCACCCTTGCATCCCATGCACAGAGATCCGGCTGAACTAGATCGGTGTTTGAAATGTGGCAGCAGTTTTCTCCTGACAGTCAGAGATAAGAGATATAATTGGGAATGTTTCAATATCAAAACATGTTTTTGGTAGACGAAATTCCCTGCCAGTTCTGAAACATGTATTGTAAAAATATCCTTGTTGAATGAAAGTACATTTAATTATGTATTGAAAAAGTACATTTCCTGTGTAACTTTTGCATATGCTGTTTGCTTTTTCAAAATTAATCCAACCACTTTTTCTCTATAAAAATACCCTTAGGCTATAGTAGGAAACCTGAGATCCCATTCTAAGAATCCAATGTTTAGCTTTTCAGTACCTTTTTAGAGCCATACAACTCATGAAAAATCTGTTAGATATTGTTTTCAATACCCAGCCCTGTTCAAAAGGTAAAGTGGAGCTACTGCTGCTGGAAGCAATATTAGTGTCAAGTCAAATAAATTAACAAATACATGTGTGTCATGGCTTAGAGGTTGGCTTGGGACACAGACTAGCCTCTATTGTAACTTCCATGATAATTGACAATTCCTATTCTTGACTCAGTTCTCTCCCCAGTCATTCAATTCACACTGAACATTAGCACTAATATAATTTGTTTTTTAAGTTTTTGACCTTTTTACACACCTATTTATTCTTTATTTCTCTCTCACAGAAACACACACACTCGTGCTCAGGGGCCATAGCTCTATCTGGCTCATATCTGGCTGTTTTATTCACCATGATTAGGCTTTGAACCTGTGGTGGTGGAGAATGTTCTAGAGGGTGACGAGTTGCGTACAGACTTGGAGGCAGTTGAGCGCAAGATTGAGGAGCTTGGAGCAGAGAACATCCTGTGTGTTCATTCAACTACGTCCTGCTTCGCCCCGCGGGTCCCTGACAGGTATGTGTAGGCTCTTTAAAAAAAATGCAAAACAGTTTCCACATACGTTTTCCTTTACGTTCTGTTGTAGGTTTTTGTTGCAGAGGTCACAAGAGTTGGTCTAGAGGGAAGGATTTTAGCCATTTTGAAAATGTTCATTCTGAAGATGGTAGTCAATAATAATCTGTTAACTTATTTATTAAATAGAGATGTTGTTAGATATTTAGAGGTGTTATCATAAAACCAGTGCCAAAATTCATCTTCCACTTCTGGCTATGTGGACACTTCGCTGCAGATCTAAATGATCTGTCATCCATTGGCTACCGGAGCTGAGGGGGCTAATCTGTTACTGTCCGGCAGTCATGCTCCATGGGAATGAGTGACCTCTGGTCTCGGTCAACCCAGCAATGCATAAAGATGTGAACAAAGCGTTAGACAGTGTGCTAGCAGTATCTCTATGGGCTTGGGGTCTCATATACTGTCACAACCATTAGTATAGCTAGTAGTGATGATATTTAAACTGTTGTGAATAATGTATACTTGTGGCTCAGCAGGGTAAGGCTTTAATGAAATGTTTTAACAGACCATGGTGTGATTAGAAGCAGATGTAAGTAGTTAATTTGCGCCAGGATATGGACGTATCTAGCATTTCTGTCTTGTCTTGCAGGCTCGAGGAGTTGGCCACTGTGTGTGCCAAATATAACATCCCCCACATTGTTAACAATGCCTATGGAGTACAGTCATCCAAGTGCATGCACCTTATACAACAGGTTGGTACCACTAATGCCCAACCCATCTCCCTGTGAAACGTTCAAGTCAGATATTTCTCTTCACTTGGCGTTGCACATGCAGTGGTTTGAATTTTGGTACAAATGCCTTTGCACAAAACAAATCTCAGCTTGCTGACAATTATCCACACAGAATTTTGTTGCAGGTATTATAAATGAACATTTATAAATGTCTTCACTGTAGTTTGCTCATTGCTGACAGATACTGCGATGGGGCCAAACTCTTTGTTGAACTGTCTTTTGTCAGGGAGCGCGTGTTGGAAGAATTGATGCCTTTGTACAGAGCTTGGACAAGAACTTTATGGTTCCAGTAGGTGGCGCCATAATAGCTGGTTTTGATGAGTCCTTCATACAGGAGATAAGCAAAATGTACCCAGGTTAGTATTAATGATGCTGCTGTTGTCTTTTTCACCATTTCTTCATTTAATTCTAATTGAACAAGCTACAGAAAGTGAAAGTCAAGGTGGTATTATGATAGAGTTAATTTATTAGCATACAGGAAATGGTTACCTAAAGTTTTGTCTCACTCAGTGAACTTTATGTTTATGCCTATACTTAACTTAGCTTAGCTTTGCACACAACAACTTCAACCTTGTCTTGTTTATTTAGCCACTTAACAAAGTCACAGTTTGGACTTCCACAGTAATTGGTAGTGTGTTTTGCCCACTGTGTCCAGGTCGAGCATCAGCCTCACCCTCCCTCGATGTCCTCATTACCCTTCTCACCCTGGGAGCCAATGGCTATAAGAAACTCCTGTCAGAAAGAAAGGTGAGTGTACACACACACACACACATTATAGTTACACACATTTGTAGGGTTGGTATGATATATGCTGGTTGTTCTCAGGAGGTATAACAGGAACAGCAGGGGTTGGCATAAAGACACCATGTAAATGTCAGTCATGTTTTTTAGGAGCAAGGGGCATTTTTTCATGTGCACTGTGTCTGTTTCAACCACTGGCCCTCGACGATGGCAAATAATAGCTTACATAAGTTATATTCACTTGCATGCAGTGGATCACATGGTATGACTGCGTGTGGGTGTAGCTCTCTGCTTTCACCCGCATTCTGACTGTAGAGTGAGCCTTTAGACTTTAGTGAGCTGTTTGTGTTGTAGAGGGAGGAGGAAGGCATAGCAATATGAAATTGATCCAGGAGTTTCAAAGAATATCCCCTGGTGGCTCCCCACTCAAACACAGAGCTACTAACAATGCAGCATCCTCCTCTTCGGATGGTATGCACTGCACCATTCGTACACGTTGGACCTGATGTACCATATCACTATCTCTTGATGCTCAGACCTTTGGAGGATGCGGAAATACTAACGCTTTGGCTGAGGCTATTGAAAACACAAAAGATGCATGTAAATGTTTTGTAAATAAATCACTGTCTATCTTCTCCAGGTAAAATGCTTTTGATTTGTTTGATTTTGAGATGCTGGAGTTGGGGAATTTACAGAAATTACTTCAAATAGATTACGTCTATCTAATCTGCCATGGCAGTGTTTTCCTGATGCGTTCCATTAGTGAAATCCTTTGAGCATGCATTGTCTAATTACAAATTGTACACTGTGTAAAGTGACTCACTGGTATCTAAAAATGACGCTTCTTACGGGATGGCATACAATACCAGAATGCTTTTAGCTTAAAACCCACTCCATTGCAATGAAATACGTCTAGGAAATTCCTCTGGCCTCTCACATGACCTGACGCCGTCGAGTCGTATTGATTTCTCTTGGTCCAGATTATGCATAATTAATGTACTGGACCGGTTTGCCATAGTGTCTGCAGAACTGAGTGATTTCCTCACATCGCCCTTGGAGTCAACAGCTTTGAATAATTCAGACCACAGATATGGCTTTTTTTTTCATGGGCAATATTCATTTGGTTTTGGAAGCCCTTGTCATTTTATCTGTTGAGATCCATAAACTTGATGTAACCCAGAGGCTATACATTCATATTGTATATTTTAAAACTTTTTAATTTAACCTTTATTTAACCAGGTAGTCCCACTGAGATCGGGCGATCTCTTTTGCAAGGGAGACCTGGCCAATATGGCAGCAGCATAAAAGTTACAGACAATAATACAAGGCAACAACGATAATAATTACAACGTCAATACAACATAAAACTAAAAAAAAGATCAAATGACAACTGAAATGCCAGGTCAGCGCAGAGCCAGTCAATGACCTGGCCTAGATAAAGTCATGAAGATGAGTAAAAACAGTGACGACTCCCAATGGATTTGTCTTCCATAGATCTCATTTGGGCTTTGGTGTTTCATAGTCCCTGGTAAGCATAGGATTTATTCATTATACACACACACACACACACACACACACACACACACACTGTCTGCAGTCTCTGCATAACTACCACCCCTCCTCCCACTCCTCCAGGGATAATATAGTACTCCATTGTTATCAGAGAACAAGGGTCAGTAGGGACACTTGACATCATTGAAAGGTTATTTGTTTTTGACTCATGACAGAGAAGATATTTTCCTGCTTGATGTTTTCAAGCAGAGTATGAGTCAGCAGAGTACACTGTTGTACATTGCTAATGCGTGATGGTGCTGCACTGGAGAACTTACAGTTTAGAACCAGCTACCCAACAACAAAAACACTGCAATTTCCTCTTGTTATGCAACTCCTCCCCTTCCCATTCTCCTAACATTTGCAAGTGTCCAATTCACCCAGTTCAATCTTCCACCACTCCTTTGTATAGTCTGCAGGAACTTCAAACCGTGCACACATTGTCAGCACTTCTGCTAAATTTACTGTAAGTTAAAATCTCAGGCTAAAAGCCTGCGTTTCTCCTCTCCTGTCTTTCTAATTGATCCCAGAGGTGCATGTGTGATGTGAGCAAAGATCCTGACCAGAGCTGGAGAGGAAGTGGACGCACTGCTTGATAATTCTAGCTTAGTCAGGGGAGCTACTGTACTGAAGCTTGGGGGGGAAAAGCAGGCAGGGATGGGAGGGAGGAGTTGGGGGATGGGACGGTCGGCATACTTGTGGGTACATCTGCTTGATTAGCAATAAACCAATGCTGCTGCTGCTAAAATAAGGCTGTGGCAGCATGTAAAGCAAGCATTGTGCCACTATTTATAGTGGCCCACTCCCTCTATTTCCTTCTCTCCATGCCTCTTCTCTGTGTCTGCATGGCCTGAAGGAGATTTATTCGTACCTGGGTCAGGAGCTGAAGAGTCTGGCCTCGGCACACGGGGAGAAATTGCTTCACACCCCACATAACCCCATTTCACTGGGTAAGCTCAATGCACTGGATGCAAGGCTGGTGTTACACAGGTCTACATATTGCACTTGTATATATGCTCCCTGCATAAGCCCACGGCACAAGGCCCTGCACGTTTTGTGACCACATGTTAATAGTTGGGATTTTTTGAGTGGTGAAAGTTATATGTCTCCTTTTTGTAATGTACAGGGAACCTTCAGACTCTTTATGTACTGCATCTCTCTGTCTTGGATATTTAGTTAACTCATAATGCTTTGACAAAGACACAATGTCGAAACACGTCAGTTTTAAACAAAGTGAGCATTATGTATTAAAAAGGAAGATTGTGGTGGCAGTCTATTCTTGGGAGTTGCGGTCATCCTCACTGTGGGATTTTTCATGCAGATTTAACTCAGTGTGTGTGTGTGCGTGCGTGCGTGTGTGTGTCACCTCTCTCCTCCAGCCATGTCTCTGGATGGTCTCCAGGCCGAGAGTGACAAGGCGGTGACTCAGCTGGGCTCCATGTTGTTCATCCGGCAAGTGTCGGGAGCCAGGTATGAACCCACGCACTTCCGCAGGGCATGACCACAATCTGGAGAGGGAGAGGGAAGAAAAACGAGGAGGAGTAGAGGGGTTGAGAAACAGGGTGAGACAAAGGTGTGTGTGTGTGTGTGTGTTGGGGGAGGTAGGAAACTCAGGGAGTGGGATAGAGAGATGGGGGATGAGCAAACACAGCTAGAGCAGAAATAAAGACTTAACAGTGTGTCTCAAAAGTCAAGAATGAGTTTGTCCGCATCTTCTAAAAACAAGGGAATGAACTTGGCGGTGTCAAACCAAACAGCCAATGGAAATCGGCTATCAGATGGATCTGCTGACTAAGGAGGAGCGGAAGCCACTTTAGATGATTAGACTGTCCACCCTATCAGGGCCATCTCCTAATTTAAGAGGACACTTCCATTAAGATCCAACTGACTATGCCAAGTCCACTTTTCCACTGGAACAACAAACACAAACTTCCCATTGGTTGTATTCCTATTAGCAGCAGGGAGGAGTATTTGTCAATTCCTTATTGTTGCCTTGTGTCTGTCACTCAGTGCTGCATAAATACATAATGAGCTTAATGTTGCTTTTTGTCATTTGTCATTAGTTTTTCACCAAACATGGGAGACAGTGTAAATATTTTAATTATCCTCATGAATTATTCATTTGCGTCATTCTGTTATGATTGTTTTGTTTTGTTCAGATTTAAATGGGGACCCCTACTCTGACGACAGACAGTGCAAAACCATCCACCTAAAAATGTAGCTGTCCTTTTTTTGGATCAATGATAAGCTATTCTCTCATACAGCAAAACACATTAACAGAAGCCCTACAGCTCATTATAATGCATTTCACTCCCATAATGGTCTCCCTCATACACACAGGCTCAATAGCTAGCCAGTAATTGATTTTACATTAAAGTGAGTCTAAACTGTGCTGACAAACTTCAGAGGCATGGCTGTTGTTACAGTATTGCAGTTTCCCACTTTGAAACCAACTCCAGCCCATAAGTAAAACTGTAGAGCGGTTTTTCACTTTAACATCCATGTCTGAATTGGAGTAGTATTCATTTTAGCTTGAAGATATTGCTCGCTATATCAGAATAATACTGGCTGTCTTTTGAAGAGGATTGCTTTAGACTCGAGGCTGCAGCGTGTTCACTGATAATGCCGCAGTGCCTCATGTCTCTCAGCTCTGCTTGTTGATAAATCGGCAAGAGTTTGCAAAGAGATGTGCATTGCTGAAGGAAGAGACAACAACTAGCAATAGTTGACTTGCAAGGTATACTTTTCCTGTAAGGCTTTTGGAAACGTTAACTTACTTGAGACATGCCAAGTTACAGTATTGAAGTCTTTGACAGGAATGTCCCATGGTCACTGCCAACTTGACAATGACATTGTATTTTAAGTGCCATTGCTCCCCTATCTTGTACAGCAATTTGCAATGTTGTTGGCCAAGTAATATCAATAGTACCTGAATCTTGCTCATGGGAAATCTGCCTTGTCCAAGAAAAGCTGTTGGGGTGATACAAGATCACACCTGAGCAAGATCTGGCCCGCTCACCTGTTGGTGCGCATTGGCACAATGAAATTCAGTCATAAAGCTTGCATATGTAACAGAATTACTTATAGGGACTTGTGTTTTGTTTTTGTCCTACTGTTGTCCACAACTGTGAGGCTAGATGGTTACAGAGGGAGAGAGATGTGGGCTAAGGGGCTGCATCCTAAGCTGGATTGCACCTTTACACAATATATAATTCAGTAAATAATGCAAATGCATGAAGGTAAATGCACATAGCAAGATCAGAGGTCCGTCTGACCCCCTGCTGACTCACAAGTTATGGCTTCAAGCCCATCAGAGAATCTCTTCTGGTTGAGTGAGTAGGCTACTGCCTTGATTTTATCCTAAGTACATAGCATTACAAATTGTTTCTCTGCTCGCTCTAAAAAAAATCGAATGATCTTAATAACATAAAAGTATTTAATTGTTTGCCAACTATTTTAAGTACATCTATCTGAAAGACTAAATATGAATATGAATAGCCTAACCTTCAGCCAGACCATAGTTGTAAAAAATAATTCTTGATGTTGCCCACCATGATAAATAAGAGCTCACCGCTGCACTAAATCATCCTTGTTTTTGTTTCTAGGGTAATACCCCTAGGCAAGGAGCAGACCATAAGCGGACACACATTTCGCGGCTTTATGTCCCACTCAGAGGCCTACCCCTGCCCCTACCTCAACGCTGCCTCAGCCGTGGGCATCACTCGAGAAGACGTGACACTGTGCATCAAAAGACTTGACAAGTGCCTGAAGACCCTGAAGAAAGAGGGTAATGCGGCTAGAAGCAGTTCACCACTGCCCCCATCATGCCAGGAGGACTCCACTGGAGAGTGAATGAGCTAAAAAAAAACTATCTCAGCAGGCACTATACCCACTATTGCATTGCTTATTAATAAAAGGACGTGTGGAATTTGAGATATTACCCAAGTTGGAATTAAAGGATGTGCGACTGCAGGTCAGGTCATTCAGCAGCACCAATAGAGAAAGTGATTTCTGTTTTGTCTCAGATTCTAACCTCTGCAGCCTGCAACACACTTGCCCGCTTGGAATTGGCAGTGTGTGTTGAATGGCACTTAACTGATGGATGTTTCATGGCTGTCATTCCAGACCTTTTGATTTAGCTGACCTTTGCTTCCACAGTGTCATTTTTAGTAATTAAAACCATCTAAATCCGCCAAGGTGTGATTATTAAATGAAATATCTGTAACCTAGCCAAAATTTCAGTTTGAAATCAATGCTAAAACATCATTACCTGATAACTTTTTCTTTGCTAATGATAGGCAGATACATTGTCCGTGCCTACTTTCTGTAATGTGCTCCATATATTCTGTTTTGATATTGGGAATGCATTACAGTTTTGACCAGATCTATGTATGAAATGGTATAGTTTTAATATATAGCATGTTGTGCTATGTCTTCTCCGGTATGTGTAATGTGATACAAATGCCATGGGAGCATTAACTCCATTTCAGCCCTCTATATTGGATTATCCTATTCATTTTCAGGCTATGTAACAGTAACTAACCGAGATAATCAATGAAGTACACCAAACATAGATCACGCCAATGTAGTTAGTAAATGAAATGTTACTCTCAATGAGAACCTGTATGTAATGTGATATCTAGCTAAATGTTATTTTATTTAACCAGGATGTCCCATTGAGATTAATAATCTCTTTTTCAAGAGAGACCTGGCCAAGACAGGCAGCAGCACAAATAATTACAAAAAGTTGCATACAAACCACAAACTTCAAATTTCACTAACAAGCATAAATACAGTAGTTAAACTAGATAATTTAGCAGAGCAATTAAAATATAACGATCATGTCGAAACATAGACAGACAATTGAGTCTGCCTCTAAATCTTTCATATATTATTATATTTAGCTGTTACCCATATACAGCGTAGGATGAATTTGGAACTCAATCTCTCACAGGAGAACTTGACCGTGGGAATTGGCCTGTAATCAAAGCAGCCTCCTCCGTGTTTGCACATCGGGGGTTTTCTTATGTCCTTAGTCTTATTCCCTCTGCCGTCCAGTCCTCGGTCATTAAGAGGCAGAGCATGTCGTTCCCTGAGCCACAAAAATAGACTCTGACTGAAGCTTCTCTGACTGATGACTAATCTGTATTTCAATACTGCACTGTCCAAGTCCTCCCCAACATCTGCTGGGTATTATCAAGGTTGATTGCTCTTGCATGTGATGTAGAAGTCAGTCAGTGTATGTTCTTAAGTTGAAACACTCATGGATCAGTACTAAAGTATTGGCTGTCGTGTCTATTCTAAAAGAAGGGAGTCAGTGTTCTTGTTTTATTTTGCAGTAAGAAATGTTGTGCCTCAGCTGCCTCAGAGTATTAAGAAAGAATCAGCAGGAAGTGGTTTTGAACATCAACATGAACAAAACAAAGGTGCTTGCATTTTCAATATGCAGAGCAGAAGTATTAAGTAAAAGCTGATCTCTTGTCCAGACAAGGGCCAAAAACACCCGTCTCCCTTATTCTCTCTCTCGTTCTCTCTCTCTCACTCTCACTTACTCAGTCACAACCCCTGCTTGTTTTTGCAGTGCTTCCTCACGGTTGTTATTGCTCATTCAAATTAAGTTATCAAAGTGTTATGTTGTCATTGACAATGCAGTGCAAAGAGGAAATAGCTTGAATAGGCTTGAAATGATAAGCAAACATGCCACATCAGGTCTCCACTGGGGTAGCTTGGCCATTAGCATTTTAGCAAGGCTCTAGCAGCCTCTTGGTTCCCTGAAACCCAAACAGTTTACCCTCATCCATCCTCACCAAAATAGACCGCCTTTAAAAACAGCCCTCCTGAATCTCCGTTCCGCACTCATAAGTCTCAAGTACCCCAGGGACGTTGCTGGATGACAAATGGCCCTTCACCTCCGGCTCTCAGCAGCTGCCAGGTACGGTTCTGTGACGATGGAGTACCAGGCTGGCACCAACAGGGACACGGAGTACCAGGCTGGTACAAACAGGGACACGGAGTACCAGGCTGGTACCGACACCCAGCTGGTACCAGCAGGGACATCATGGGGCCCAGTTGGCCTTGTCAACTTCTGAATCATGGAACAGTGTGGACTTGGCCTCATGTTAACTCTGTTATACAAGTGTAGCCCTATACATTTAACTCTCGGACTGTATATGTCCCGATAGACATAGTAGATAGACATACCTGCTGAAACCAAAACAAGTTATCCTGAGGAGGTCTACTCTGCGTGGATCGTGGACCGGCCTGTTGCCACAGAGGCGCTGTCCATGGTGCTGCAGTTATGCGCATGTGAGCCAAGAGGTGTGGGCTTCATCCAGCTGGCTTCTGTTTTAATACAGGGAATACGGTACATTAGATTGTCTAATAAAACTCTATGAATCAGCTCCTGATGTCTCCCGTCAGTGACTATCAAACAGTGTGTACCATCTGTCTTTAATTCTAAATCTTCTGAGCAAACCCGTACTGTAAAAATATTCCCAGAATATATTTAGAGATATGTTTCAAAATGTAGAAATTGGCCCAAAAATGTATTTGTGTATGTAGATGACATTCGAAATATATTTTTCGAAATAGATTATACATTTTCTTCCTATGCGCTATTGACAACATCTATCTGAAAATATATTCAAACTATATTTCCAATGAATGCCATCAGCCGTTTTGAAGCGTCTCTCTAAACAATCTGGCGTATATGTGATTAATAGATTAATAGATCTTCTTTTCGATGCACACTGCAAGGATGTTTAACCGACACACTTCTACTGAAGCTCTGGCTTAATAAATAATTAAACTGCACGAAGGGGAGCTGCAGCTGATCTGCTGATGTCAGGGATCCAGTGCAGCATTTCATGGTGCAGGGTGTAAACGCGGTGCCATCTGCCTCGCTGTTCCCAGCAAACCTCACACATGCAAGCCCGACAGGAAAGATGCTGCCAACTCTTCAGATGTGGGCATTGTTTTCTGTGTCACTCTTGTGCCTGTCTCAACCGGGTCATTTGAAGAAGGTTTTCCGATGCCCTTCAACATGCAGCTGCTCCAAGGAGTCTATAATTTGCGTCGGGTCCTCCTATGTCCCAAGGATCAGCCCCAACGACGTCAATTCTTTGTGAGTAGCCTATACCCATATGATGTATATTGTTAAAAAGACATTTGACCATAGCCTGCGTTTATAATAAGCAGCAATTAGGCTTATTTGGCAAGTTCTCCCCATATAGTCCCTGGGCTATACGTTCATATCTGCTAATGTAAACCCTCTAAAGAAGAAATGCACTCCTGACTGTTTTCTCTCTCTCTCTTGAAATTATCAATTTTTAGGAGAGCACGTGTTATTTTCATTGACTCTGCTTTTCCTCCAGGAGCATCGTCAATGGGACTTTCTCCGAGGTCAAGGAGGCAATGTTTGCTCACATGCCGTCTCTCCAGCTACTGTAAGAGTACTCCATTAATATTATATATCAATCCTAATATTATGCCTTCTTGCCAAAGGCACATAGCCTAGTTAAGAAAAATGTAAGCTGACAAATTGATTTTGGCATTCATTTAAATTTCAAGTTTCAATAGGCAACCTTAAAGGAATACACCAACATTTTGGGAAATGTACCTTTTGTCCGACTTACCCAGACTTAGACGAGATGTTCGATATCATTTTCACCTCTGTGCGTTCACTGGCTCGTTTTCCATGTTAGCATAACGTGTTAGCTTAGCATAAAGACTTGAAGCCTATTGGGGCCAGTTGCCTACCTCCGTCAAAGTGAAGAAATACACCTTACAGCAACTCCGAAGCTGTCTTATTTACACGAGGTATCACGTTATCATGATCCTGGTAAATCAAAACTAGCCTGGCCCTTGATTATGGTGGTCCTGGACTAACACTTTTATGATGGTCCTGGGCAAATGTAATTGCTTTTCATGAGCCTACATGGTTTACCAGGATCATCATAAGAAATGTTAGTCCAGGACAATCCTGTTTTTGCTCAGGATTATCTTAATCCAGGATCATTGTAATGTTTACCAAGAACTCTCATACTATTATCCTGCAGATGAGCAAAGATTTGCAGAGACGTATGTTAGCAAGAAAACCAAAAATCTACTTTATATAATTTTTACTTTCATTTTTAAGCAGCTCACCCTCAGGGATTTGGTTGTAAAGCCGTAGTAGTTTAATGACGTCATCATACAAGAGCTGCTATTCATTGGTGGACTATAATGTTCCTCCTGGACGAACATTATTTTGTTGATCCCAGAACAACACTTACACGGCATTATCAGATTGTGTGCCAGTTTACTAGGCTGGAGGATGTGCTATAGATGTTATAGCCTATAACATTTGCAGCTGTCAAGATGCTCCTAAATTATACATCTCCTGTAAGGGAAATGGGCTTGAGCTTAGAGCAAGCCCATAGCATACTAATCATACTTACCGGAAGCCATCGATCTGCTTTGTTACTCCAGTACTCATTGTTGTGATGTCAGCATAAACAAAAGGCGTGGCAGGTGGGTTAGAGAGCATTAGCCCATAGTGGTGACACACTTCATGATCTACATGTCATGGCAAGAATGCATTTGCTATCTCAGCGTACGAATTTTCTGTTAAATTCTTATTTTTTGGTCCCATAATAGTCAATATCTGAAGGTTAAATGCACTCTTTTCACTACAAAACTATCTTTTGCATCACAATGATATTACTTGTTACTATTTGTTACTATCATTAACGTGTCCCTCATCTTAAAGC
>OMLI01078801.1:7362-21083 GCA_900302605.1 Rondeletia loricata | reverse complement strand
AGGCGCAGCATCCAAACCCCCAAAAAACCCCAAAACGCCCCAAATCAGCCAAAAGGTTATCAAGTGACTGGAATGATATGCGTGCATGGGCAAAGACACCAGAACCCACAAGAAAACAGCTTTTAACACACAATAAAGACGATTTAATATGTTTGTAAAACCTGTTAGAACAGAGGCGCACCGTGATAAATCTCTCCTCTCTCTGCACGAGTTTCCACTTGTCTCTATCAGAGGATAAAGTCTGGTCCATTCACCCTGCAAAGCATCTAATCCGGTTTCCTATTTCTCTACTGATAAGATAACCACACTGACTGACACAAGTTCTTTCCACAGTTTGGAACAACCGAGCGCCAAACGCTGGCCCCGTGCGCAATTACGCACAGCATTGCCAAGAATGTGTCCAGGCTTTTATCGGATTACCCTGATAAAAACGGAACGATAAGTAGCACATTTTAAGATAACGATGTTTGAAAACACTACACCCGTTAAAACAGCAAGAAACGCACCCGGAATACATTGAATTCACACAACCGAATCGTGCGTAATACTTCCAAACAGCAGAAATCATGCATGACTGACCTATAGAGGAGATGCTGAGTATTCTTTGGTGTGATTCAAAAAATAAAAAATAAATTTAAAAAAAGTTAAGCCTTTGTTGTACACACTCCGTCTGCGAAATGATGGAGAGAGAGAGAGAGGGAGAGAGAGGGAGAGCGAGGGAGAGAGCGAGAGAAGGTCCGTTCCCAGACGCGTCGGGTAAACTCTTTCCAAGTGGGAAGACTCTCCTCACAGTCTGCTACTTAATAGGGGGGCTGCTCCCATCGGCGTCGGCTCTTACGACATCCAGCAAGGCCGAATGATGTGTATAAACCTCGGGGAGACACACACACACACACACACACACACACACACACACACACTCGGAAACTTTTACATAGTTCCCTGCATTCCTTTCGGGTGATGACGGGCTTCTGTGCGTCTCAGCCACAGGAGGACTGATCTGGGATCCGGGAATCAGGGGGGAAATGTGGCTGTTAGGCCGTTAACCCCCTTTTCCACCGTGAATCAATGGGGGGAAATATTCTACAGCCTGTTAGTACACAGGACAGTCAGTCCGTTCCCTTATTTTATGTATTCTGGTTTCCAGTGAATTTGATATAATTTAGTTCTGAATCTGCACAGATCAGATGAGACGTTCTGGGTCGGTTGGGCTGCTGACTGGGTCTTTCGGGTTTTCAGCACTGTGTAATAAAGATTATATGTAAGCTTGATCAGAAAGTGCTGATTGGAGAGTTGTAGATTTGGAGTAACTCTGATGGGTGTGGACTGATAGAAACACTCACATAGGAATGAGTTTTAACACTCTAGAGTTAAATTAACAAGTCGATTTTGCTGTGTACATACATATATATATATATATATATATAATATATATAAGTACCTGCCCAAGAAACAGGCTCTAGATATAAAACGTGGTATTTGAGTGTTCAGTAGCCATACATCTGTTTTCTGCTGGATTACATGGAGATAATTACATGCAGAAAGGCAGTAGAGCTTTAATTGCATGTGCATATTATTATTATTTGGACAACACTAAGACAGTTAGAGAGTATATGGTTAAGACTCATGATTCCTTGTGGCTCCTGACAGTCTCAGCTGGTTTCTTTGGAAACAGCGCCCTCTAGTGACTCGAGGCTCAACATGCATGCTGGAAAGGTGACTGCTGGATATCAATTAAAGCCTCATGTGATCCATTTCTAACTTTTCATGCACCTTGAAGTCCCAATCTGCTCCTCCATGTCTATCCACAGAAGTATGTTGGTGTTTCTCTCAACTGTGAACATTTGTGTATTTAGTTCAGTGTCCCAAACCAAAAGTCCCTATAAATAGGAATGTATTTCCTTCTGGCTGATGGCACCAGACTTTAGATTTAGATTAGAGCTTTTATTATTTGTCCTCCAGGAGGAAGTTCATCTCCACAGCCAGTCAGACACAGATTCATTATCCCTGACTCATGACTTGACACAGAGCAACGCACCACGACCGAGGGAACGCAGACGTGGAACAAGAAGATACTTCACATAGTTGTAGAGAAAGAAGAAGAAACAGTCCAGGGTGAGTCCAGGGTGATGGTGGCATGTGGGACAAAACAGCCACATGAATATCAAGTTAATGCTTGTTGGCCTTTACTTTTATAAAACGATGTAAGGACGCAGGTTCTAGTCCCCAATTCAACTCAAACAAATGAAAAACGTAGTTATTATTTATTCTGTTAACTAGACAGGTATTTGGAAAATATCTAGGTCTGACTGCTTCTTATCAATATGACAGAGTGTGTATGGGAACATACAGTCAAGCATTCAACCATGAACATCTATCCTTCCTGTACTGGAAAGAGTTTGGATTACTCACATACAGTATATGGATGAATGTACAGTTCTTACTTGGCACGTTTGCTTACTTAAATAAACAGTAATAAAGTAAAAAAAGTAATAAAATTATAGCTGTGAAAGTGACACAAACTGTTAAGTGATATATAAGCTGCCACTTGTTCTCTGTTCCGTATTTCCATTTGCTGCTGAGGAGCAAAAATCCTCTTCATCCCATCAATGTTTCATTTGGACCTTTATTTATCCAGGGAAGGTTTGCTTCATTCACAAAAAACAGGAATTCAGAAAGAAAAAGCAGCAGATAAGTAGAATACTGAATTAAAACACAACAGTAAGATAAAACGGAACATTTCTCAGATGTAAAATACTGATTTGTTGTCCTTTTCATTTGAACTAATCAATAATCCTAATTATGCTGTATAGATCATATTACAGTAATCCATTCCTTCATGTTTTTAATCTCCGTCCACTAAAGATATCTGTATCTGTTTAACCCAACCTGCTGAGCGAACAACAAAATGACCCGGAAACAGGATTTGGTCATGAGAGGCATTTTTTATTGATCCTCAGGTAAGCAGAGTGCAAGAAATAAATATTGATCCCATGAACATGAAACAAAATCCCACCATGACAGGAAACCCGACCCGGCACAGACAGCTCACTTTATCTGACAATAAACGGCAACTGGCCGGTTTTTTAAATGGAAGTAAACAGTTAGTCCTTCTTCTGGGGAAACGATGCCTTGACCAGTTCGTACACAACATATCCAGCTCCTGCAAGGAAGTACAATGGATTCATTTAATCACACGGATCAATGGGTGTTGTGCTGAACGGACGCTCTTTGGCTGTCAGGGTCAAGAACTGGATTTCAAAAGAACGATACCAAGGCGCTTCGACTGGCAGATAGAAGAGCTACCGTATTCATTTTGGTTTGATGTTACTCCCATTTGTGCGTGAGGGTTAATAGAGCTGAATTATAGTTACTTTCATTTTCACATTTCCTATTGCAGTGGTGTCAAATTTCTAGTTGGGGTTCCCACGGCTGTTAGAAAAACATGAGGAGGAAGAAATCCTCCAGGAACTTGAAGCACTCTTCTATACAGCAGGTGGCCTCTTTCCCTCGTCTACAAACTGTTTTCACTCGCACCATTACGCTTTTCCAGCATTTCCTCCCTGTTCTTTCAACAGTAGAACATTAGCACCACTAACAGAGGAAATTAAAGTAATGGTGTAAGTAAGCTTCACTTCCCTGCAACCTACACTAGAACCATAACAATAGCCAAGTCAGATATACAATTACATCCAGTTGGCCAGTCACATGGTTCACTGCTGCTCAGTCAGGAGGCGTCTGTGGACTCTGCAATACTCTGAACACCAAAACAGGAACAGATGTGGAGCCAAAACTAAAATCACCTCAAACCACCACAGCTACATGAAATCACAGGGGAAACACACCGTTACTCGTTTGAATGAAACCCCAATCGTTACTTGGAAGAATACCAAATGGGCGCGTCACAATGGCTGCGGGTGAGAGCTGGGACGTCTGGGGAAAGAGAAGGACACTCACCCAGGATGGTGAGGGTCATCGTTGCTCTGTACAGCAGAGCATCGACGGTGCCTCCTTTCAAGTGGACCGGCATCCCGTTGTCCTCCTGTACAAAGTAAGACCAAAAGCTCAGGTGAGCACATTTTTTGATATTAAACGTAGTATTATTATCAAAGTCAAAATTCTGGTATCGTGACGACACTACCTCTCATCACATGACTCATCACGACCCCATTTTATAAGATTTATGTCCCAGGGGGCAACATATGGGAAGATATTTGCTGGTCTGCTCTTCAGTCTCTATAAGTAATACACTTTAGTTACTCACCGAAGTGAAGACGGTTTTAGAACGATGAAAGACTCTTCTCCACGGTGGCAATACTCTCCGCCCCCCACCTTTTGTCTAAAAAGCACCTTTTTGCACATAAATAGCAAATATCCACAGCAGCGAGCGGCCAGCCGTTTTCTTCTCTTCTTCATTGTCACATCGAAGTGCTGTATTTACTCACTACTGCCACCTACATTGGAGGAACGCATTACAGCTAACGGTGTTTCGAACCTGTTCAATGTAGGTGGCAGTAGTGAGTAAATACAGCACTTCGCCGTGACAATGTAGAAGAGAAGAAGAGAAGAAAATGGCTGGCCGCTCACTGCTGTGGATATTTGCTATTTATGTGCAAAAAAAGTGCTTTTTAGACAAAAGGTGGGGGGCGGAGAGTATTGCCACCGTGGAGAAGAGTCTTTCATCGTTCTAAAACCGTCTTTATTTCGGTGAGTAACTAAAGTATATTACTTATAGAGACCGAAGAGCAGACCTAGTGATTCACGTTACTAGGGAAGTGAATGGTCCCTGACAGGGAGAAATGCATATTACGGAAAAACCTCACTAACGCCCTGGACCAGCTAGTCGAGTATGAAACTAATGCCTGGAAAAATATACATTCTCTAACTGGGATCATTTCAAGTGAATTTAATTACGGTGAAATTAAACTAGTCCTCATTTTGCTGTGGGAATCCCCCCTCAAGGTCAGACGCACTTTGAGAACCACTGACTCCTATAGTAAGGAAGTCAGGCTTATAACTCCTCAGTCATACAAAAGGAAAGGACATGGTTTGGGTCAAGTGGGACTATTTTCTACTTGAGCTGTTCAGTAACCGTTTTACCTGAAACGCCTTCTGATTCTGCGGGACTTTGTTTTCAACTTGTCGGCGCGCGGTGCTGGCGATAGTCCGCCGCGACACCTGCTGGAGCGCCTGGCAAACAGCAGAGAAGAAGAAAGTCAAGGTACACATACAACGAGGAAGAGAACTTTGTGAAACCATTTAACTAAGTTCAATGCCAGTTAAGGGTAATTTATACTTTTACGTCGAAGCTACGCCCTAGGTCTTTCCGGTGCCGGCTCCAAAAATGTAACTGCGCGTAGGTCGACACAAGACCGTAAGCACTGTGCTTGGCCCGCTTCTTATTTCCTCCTACCTGTATCCGGTTGATGCAGAACTATAAATGCTTGCACCACCATAGACACCTATGCCGTAGGTACGGCGTAGCTTCGACGCAGAAGTATAAATTACCCTTTAAGCCAAGCTAATGCGAACTTCATCAAGCGCCGTCCCGGTTTGACCCCTAACGGTTCGTAACATCCATGTTCGTAACCAGAGTCGTGTTTCCATTTCTGTAGCTGAATTCAAAACGGTTATCTGGTTAAATACGTTTCATAACACGTTGAGGAAAATGTAAAGTAGAAGTTTAGCTTACAAGTATATGTCTGTACATCCTCGCTGTCCGCACACAGTCGATACACAAGGACACCGGAAAACGTAACTTCCGCTTTCTTCTTATTCTCCTTGTTCTTCTTCTTCACGTAGATTTACAGCAGACTAGATTCATTGTAGGCGCTCTGCTGCCCCCTTCAGTGTTTTTCAAAAGGCCACTATTTCATCCCAAATGAAATTTTTTTTAGTACCTGCATGCTGCTACACATACTGGATCAAAGCAGAACTGCGCTTCATATCGTCATAAGAAGCATATTTCCAAGCAAGACAAGAAACAACTAGTAGTAGACAGCAATCTGTTTTAATTTTCAAGTGACAAGCGTTCCCTCCAGGGCAACGATACAGCTGGAGTATCAAAGGAAATGTCAAATCTAATGCAAATTTAATTTGCCAATTAGTAATAAGTCAACTTGAGTGACTGTATTAAAAGAAAAAATGAATAAAACAACTTTTTTCAATACATTTCAACATGCAACATGTATGGAACAAACTGCTGTGGTCAGAGAGCAGAAAGTTAACATCAGGTAGAAGTTAGAGAAAACTACTTTACACTTTAGATGAACTCTCCGCAGTGTAAATGGACCAGAAATATATTTATAAAATAGAAACATTATATATATATTGCACTATTGAGCCATTAGCATACGGATGAATCGATTTTAATATCATGCTATATTCATCATCTATGTAAACTATAATGAATAAAGCAGCAATACTATATGAATGTTTTCTTCTGGATTAGAATTACACACTCGACTTAAAATTGCATATTATTTCAAGTTACTCAAACCAAGACCACGGCCTTTAAACCCACTTTATACCTGAAAACCTTGAGGTCTTGTGTGCAAATACTAGCTGTAGAGCGCATGTAACAAGTACAAATGTCTTCTCTTAAAGCTATGAAATAAATACAAAACCAAAAAAACATTATTACAGCTCCAAAACTCATTTTTGTTCCCCAAAACATGGAACCTGCTCAGCACATTTTACAGTGCTACGACTCAGTAACAGCTTTAATATATATATATATATTTGTGTTTTTTTTATAGCAGGCCAATGTTACACACAAAGCGAGGCACAAGGATGAGCTGCTCTAGTAGCTTTGCTGATCACATCCACATCTCTGCTAACCAGCATGCAACTCAAGGCTAAACAACGGACACGTTCCAGTTCATCTTAATTGCAGCCGGTTGCCAGATGTGGTGAAACCCAAAGCGCCCAATCAGGCGCTGTCCTGGTTAAAAAAGGAGCAAACCACCACAGTAGAGGGAGAATGGACGGATGGTGGATGTGCGGCGCTTCTCTCTCGCTCCACCAAGTAAGAGACCCAATATATGACTTTGTGTGGACTAACCTGCCCTCTCTTTCTGTGTGTGTGTGTGTGTGTGTCTCCAGGAAGAGGAAAGAAACCCCTGGAAGTGAACTACCCCGATCCGGGAAGAACCATAGTTACCAGTCAACTCTGGCCATCGTCTAGAGATTATTTTACATTCTAAAACTCTAATTTAACTGGTAAAATAAGTGGCTGTTGAATTTTGAAATCTAGCCACTGTGGATGAAAGTTTCCCACGCTGGACGTGTCACAGTATCACTGGTGGCTCTCAGTCTGCCCGGCTGCAATACAGGTGACCTGGAACGTGACCTGGAACGCGGCCTGGAACGCGGCCTGTATCTCAGTTGGGGATGTCGGCACTGTTGTTGCGGTTGCCGTATTTGTGGTGGATGATGAACAGGACCACGCCCAGGAAAAAGCAGACGGAGCCCACGGTGATGTAAGCGATGCCCAGGAACGGGTTCTTGCCTCCCATCCAGGAAATGGTGCTCAGGATTATGCGCTTCCTGCCCTCGAAGCTGCGAACAGGGTAATCTGGGTTCAGCTTATCAAGGATAAGTCAGCAATTTGAGCAAGCTAGGTCATATAAGCAGACAGACAAACAAACGTGTTTCAGTACTTTAAATATATAATATATAAATGTATATATATAATAAAACATTGTCACATATTTTGTGAGTGCGGACATTCCTCTGTTTTTATTCATTATGTCAGAGGGTCCGCACCCAGTACGCATTCAAACGCTTTGAGTTGAGCAGGCCTGCTTTTTTTGCTCCGTTTTCTGTGCAGCCGTTTGCAAACTGCATTTCCTTTGGGACAATAAATGCTACGGTACAGTACGGTACAGTACGGTACAGTACGGTACAGCATGCTACAGTACGATACAGTACGGTACAGTACGGTACAGTACGGTACAGTACGGTAGAGTACGGTACAGTATCATATTGTAAGCTTCAGATAAAGGATACTGTAGACGACCTCCAGGGTGTAGTTTCCTTGGGGAAGAGTCGGAACCATGCTGTTCTTCCTCTGGATGATGCGGTAGAGCTTGCGGAAGGTCGGCAGGGCGGCGGTTCGCATCCACACGATGAAGTCCTCGTTGATGAAGCCGTTGTTCTCCGAGTCGGTGTCCAGCTCGTAGACAGTCTTGTGCCAGTTGACCGGCTTAGTTGTGCCTGGGTTAAGAGGGGAAAACAGTCAAAAACACCACTGGTGAAGCCAAAGTGACGGACGCTGGTCTGCAGCTTCCATGATCTCACTGCATGAATCCTGAGTCTGTTGTCTAGTGTACGTGGAAAAGCCTCTGAAACATTTAGACCATCATGTGACACTAAAACTCTCCACTGAAACCAGACTGATAGCAGATCCTTAAGGCGAGTCTCATCGCAGGTTTTACTGACTGACAATATTGGGCCAATAACTCTAGAGTGTACTGTGCAAGTTGTGGATATATCTCTGCACCGATGCCACCGAGACATATTCTGGTACATGTATTGTACTTAAGTGATTCTGTGATGATGTAACGACCTTGGAAAACCACCGTGAGGTTTGGGTTGTTGCCTCCCGGGTTCCTGAACTTCACGTGCTTGTCCGTCCACCAAGCGATGTCCCTCTTCGTCAGAGGAATCTGGATCTTCGTGCCGTTGGGCTCGATGTAAAACAGCTCCAGTGTGTCTGCCGGAGGGGAGACGACGGCGGTTAAAGATTGCTCTTCGGTCAATTGACTAACTTCCGTCTAGTCTACAGAGCAGGAAAACGGTCTCACCGTTAAACATGCTGTTGGCGATGGCCCCGCACGGCGCAATTGGCTTGTTTTCGTTCCGTGCGTACGGCTCACACTCCTTGCTGGGGTTCTGTGAATGATCGGGTACAGAGAAAGACTAGAGAGGCAGAAGCACGCAAGACACGCACATCGTTTCGACTGAGCGAGTCAAATCAACGGCACTGCATTCCACTATCACTTAAAGCGGAGAGTTTTATGTAAAAATACACCCTAGTGCAGCTTTAACAGTGTGATACTGCAATTACAGTGAGACTCTGCGCTCTCAATCTTCTATCAGAGGACTCCTGTTCCGGTGACACGTACCTTAAGGGAATCAAGGTCTCCGTTCAGCTGGCTGTCATCTCTCGACTTGACGTAGCGCCGGTGGTTTTGGTAGAAGTTGGAGAGGCCATAATACATGAAGACGTTGCTCTGTTGATCGAGAGAAGAGAGCGTCAAAACAAATCGATCAAATCCGGTTGTGTGAAATATGTATGCAAGCTATTCTCAGGTATTATATATGTAACGACATATTTATTACTTCAAACGGCTGCTCCAGGTAGAAGGGTAACGTGCAGGTACAAGGCCTTGTGCTGTTCCAGCTTAAGTTCTGGGAACAATTGAAGCAGGGACTGGACATTTCAACCCCGGTGTAGTCAATCTGTAACAAGGTCAGATAGTTCCAGACATGACTGCCTGTCCAACACAACAATACACTACTATAATGTGCTTGTGTAAGGACGAGCAATCGCACTTTAGAATCACAATAGCTCACAAAACCAAGTTCAAGAGTCAAGAGCGTTCTCTCTTGTAAGAGATACCCACGCCAAACTCCATTCAAAAATCTGTCAGTTTAATGGTTCCTTGTTTATCAGTAAACGTAAGTAAGTGGTATAACACGACTTGCGATATTTTACGCACCACTACAGTCTTCTGAAAAATTCGGCCATACATCTGATCGACCAAGCGGCTCTTATTTCAACTGAATGACAACTTTTAAGTGTTGGTTCACACTGTTCGCTAACGCCAGCCACCAACCAATTCTAAAGGTCGAAAATGTATTTGAAATCGTATTATACGTACGCCGAATTTACCAACGGAACCTAACGATTCAGAAGAGCTCTCATGTTATACGAGATGTGTATGTTTACCGGCGATAAGCAAGGTCACATTAAAATTGCAAGATTTGGGGGATGGAGTTTGGCGTGCCATAAGTTATCCTTATGTACAGGTGACAACACAATAATGAATCTATGGTTAATGAGAGATTTATCCTGTCGTGTCATATGACGTCACCTCGAACTCCTTGATGTTGTTCGACGTCACGTACAGGCCGATGCCGACGGGGATGAAGATGAGTCCGATAACGAAGAAGGCCGGCAGCACGGTGCCCGCGGTGAGGATGGGCTGCCACGCAGGGAGCCTCTGCTGTTTGAAGGCGGTGTTGTCGGGCTTCTTGTTCTTCAGGGTCCCTCCTCCTCCTCCAGGCCCGGAGACGGTAATGTGTCCATCCTCATCTTTGGCGTTGTAACTAGACGCCATCATGACTGCAAGTCATGAGTTGTAAGCTAGCTAACACCGTTAGCTCCTTGCTGTCACTACCAGCTAGCAACAGCTTCTTCTCCTCCTCCTTTTCAGCAGCTTGCAACAGCTGCTCATCCAGGAAGTTTACAAACTAGGTTAACGCATTGCGCGGTGACGTCACTGATTCTGTTAGAAGGGGTGGTGGCTGCCTTCACGTACCGTCGGAAATATTGTAATTATGAGCAGAGCCCAGATGAATGACACAACAAAGTGGTAAATATGACTGGGAAAGTGATCATTTATGATCTATGACAGTGGTTCTCAACCATGTGTCTGCAGGCTTTCATTCTAGCCAAACTGTACAGCATCTGATTTCTGACGACAATTAATGTTAAAAGTGATGTATTTTATTATAAGATGTTATTGTTGTTAACAAATTAATTAAACCATCAATTATGTGCCTGATGCGCGTTTTCTACTCTTAATTCTGCCGCTACAGCGCTGTGCTACTTTAAAACAACAGCCACTAACAAAGAACTTTCCTCACAGGGTCCATTTTGTTACTATATCCAACCAAAAGCACTCTAATTTATTTACGACTTTCAGATTCAGAATTCAGAATTAGGAGCTTATGCGAAGCACGTGAAGGCAGCATACAAGCAGACAGAGACAAGGGGAAATCAGAAAATATTTGCAACAACTCATATTATAATGACACAAAAATCATTTGAATTTAAATGGATTAAAAACATGCTTATTGTGGCTGAGTTAAATAAATGATTGTCAAAAACTGCTGAAGTAGCCTTTCATCTCAGTTTATTTGTCATAAGATATCAGGCTGTTTGACAATTCAGATTATATGGTCGTCCATTATTTATAGATTACTTCCAGAAGAAGTAATTCATTATGCATTGTCTGGAAAGTTGCTGACATGATCAAAATAAGCTTGACCTGCATGCGAAGCCTATTTCATCATACAGACCGACAACAGTGTGTATCATGTGGATCTAAACCACAACTTAAAGGAAAACACACACACACGTGCTTTATAGTGAGCTCTTTGGAAGAACACCAAACTGTGCTGTATTATACTCACACAGTGTCACAGCCAAATTCATACTCACGTTTGTGTACCCAACAGTTTCGATTAACACAAGTAATATGCATATCATCCATTCTCATGTTTAGTATACCTTCAAATACATTTTAAAACCGATGTCATTGATTTGCCATTGCATCTTCATCACCCCACACAACTTTCAGTGTACTTCAGTAACGTAACTGAGACTTTCAAAACATAACCTTCTCAATCCAGCATAAAAATCACATTTCCAAAAGCCACATTTCCTCTGTAGGGCAAACTGGAGCTTCTCATGTCTACGACCAAAATAATTATAACACGAGATCAAAGGCAACATTTGTATACTTTCATACCACAAGGAGATATCCACTATTACAAAAAGAAAAATCTTCCAAAATGATTTAAACTCAAAATGAAGCAGACTGTTTAAAGAATGCTTGTTACGTATTTGCTTGACAAAATGATATTTTACAGACTGGATCCTTTATTTTGGAGATGGCGAATGCTAACATTTCAGGTAGTGACTGTATTTCCAAAATGTATACTGTACATACATAGCATTCTGAAAGAAAACTCCTCATTCATTCATGTATGATGAAAAGAGAACCACATTATTGCTGTACTGGGGCAACCGAGTCCCAGGATTGATAAGTGCATGCTAGCCCCGTTTGTCCTGTAGTGTTAACCAGGCTAATGACAACCGCTGAAGAAAGACTCCCATCAGGCACTTGGAGACGGTTTCTCATGGCAGGACAGATCTGCTTGAAGGCCAGTGGCGAGGGATGTCCACATTATAGTTTCATCGTGGCTCAACAATCACAAAGTGCATAACATTTCCTGCCGGGACAGAAACCATTAAACAGACAAGTGACTGCTTATTTCTATCAGCTGGTGTTTAAAGCTGCATGAGGCGACTTTGCACGTTGGCGGCTCCAAATGGCAGCGAGAGGTAACTGTTTGAATTTGAACTCCGACACCCAGAAATCCTGTAAGATGACGTCAGTAAACTGCACACAGCCCCGGCCGGTCTGTGATGCTTTATACCAAAGGAACCCAAAGGGACGAGAGAGGAGAAAGATCTAACGTTGGTGAGTCCAGCTTTCAAGTCATCGCTTCCTGTGGGCGGAGAAGTGTCCATACCTGATGCCAGAATTTCATTTGGGCAAATAGGGCGAATCTACAGCACCTCAGTTAAAGGGGATGGTACTCTCTCCTCTATTGCAGACCCTCTTTGTGATTTAGGCCGTATTTTTTACACGAAAATCATGTCTGATGCAGCTTTAATTGATATTGTCATTTACCATCCTTGAAGTCTACACAGCAAAATTGTCAGTGTTAATTTAACTCTAAGAGTGAAAACATCACCATTATTCCAGGGTCCATCTAAATCACCACACATCAGAGTTCATATCAAACTTCAGATAGTTTTGACCAGCTGCCCCAGAGCCATGTCAGCTCTGTGAGTGGACAAACAAGTCTCCAATCAACACTGGTCAACTCCAAAATAACTGTAGAGACTTATTAACACTGGGAAATGTGCTGTGTATTGTCAGGAATATCTGATACCAGTCAGCAGCCGTGTGGTTGTTAGTGGAACCGTATGAAAACAACAGACTGCTGCTTATATTCTTATGTATTTCTGAAATCATATAATGGAGTTTTAACAGGTTTCAAGGGTCATGACACGTAATCAATACGTATACTTTCAGTTCAGGCAAGAAAAGGGAAAGCGAAACAACATTTCAGTAATGTGGTGAGGTGTTTTCTCAGAAGAGGGGCGTGGCATGATCAGCCTCAGATGTGATTGTAATAATCCCGTTCAGCCTCGGATGTTGTTCCCAGGAAGAGCGTTTGATCCGCCTGTCAAACGGCCTCCGGGGAGTCACGGCAAACATGTACAAGTCGGAGCTGAAAGAAAGAGACCCGCTTGTTATGAATCAGTGTTTTACTTTCTTTATGTTCACTGTCCTGTTTTCCAGATGCTTCTTCAGAGATCAAAAAATTCACTCACATTCAGTGCTCACTCTATTATTTGGCATCATACTATCCTGTGTCGCCTTCCATCAGCAGTGTTTCTCATTGTCTGATTCTCTTTCATTAGTTTCATTATTTCATTATTACAAGCTAATTAAGAGAGCGGAGTGTGTTGAGATTAAATCAATTCTTTTGGTCCCTGCTCTCCATTTAGAAAACAAGATGGCTTGTAGATAAAAGCGGTTTAATCAAAGTTTACATTGTAATGACATAACCGCAAAGAGACGGTGGCAATATCAATGATATCAGCTGTACTCTTCCTGACTGAAGAGTATCTG
>OMLI01078797.1:2579-16709 GCA_900302605.1 Rondeletia loricata | reverse complement strand
TGTGTGTGTGTGTGTGTGTGTGTGTGTGTGTGTGAGAGAGAGAGAAAGAGAGAGAGAGAGAGAGAGGCAGAGATAGGGAAAGAAGGAGTGAAAAGGTGTGTGACTGTGAGAAAAGGAGGGCAGTGCAGAGAGACATTCACTTTAGCTTTTGAGAGGAGGACGGCAAGTCAACAGAACACAGCACTATTTATAAAATTTATTTGAGGGAAAAAACTGAGCAAGGCTTGCCAGGGTGTTACGGTGAGAGGTTTGCAAGAGGAAGTCAAGTGTCTATGAGAGTTTAACCCTACATGAGCAGGAAGACGGGATGGGATCATTCGTTCTCAGTCTTGGCTACCGGCATTCAACCAGCTATGTCTGTTTTTGCAGTACTTATTGAAGATGAAGTCAAGTTAGGTGTGTGCAAGATCCCAGACATCTCTATTGTTTTTCAGTCTGCGGTGGCAGGAAAAGGAGCCACTCCTGTGTAGCTGTTTTATAACCTATAATAGTCTCCAGATGGTTGACAAGTGGAGAGATGCTGTTTCAAGTCATAACAATTGCAAATGATACTTTTTTATCCAAGGAAGGAACGTTTTAGATGCCGCATTTCATTCCTGTGTGTATTCCTCCTTTTGCCTCTGAAAAGGAGTGAGGTGTTATATAATGGCTTTTTGCGGTCAATCCTGGGACTTGTTAAGGTGATTGTGGCTATCGAGTTTCAACTGCTGGAGATGGAGTAGGTTATGAGCCACTACGTTATTTTTCAAAGTCTGTCTCTGGCAGACCAAAGCTTTGTCTTTGGTGTTCACATTACTCTCTTTGAATAATAAGGACTTAGAACAAGTGGGGTGGGGGGATGGAGAGGCAAAAAGAGGGTACTGCACTCCATCTTTGGGGCCTTGTTGCCTTGGCTTCAGGTGGGTGCATATATGAGCTGGATGGACCCACCCAGGATAAGTGGAATCTAGAGTTTACTCAACAAATCTAACGTTTTATTGGGAAGGTCGTCTCTCCCCTGATTTTCCAGGTGAATATTCTCACCGTCCCCACCCTTAAATCTCCTGCATCTCCTCTTTGTCCAACAGTCTTGACCCCTTTTGCTTCCACGACTGAATTTGCACCTGTGAGCACTGAGCAATATATTTCACACCAAAAGCTTTAGGTTGTGTGGCCACAGATCTGTCTCCTTCCTCTTCAAAGGTTTTCCTAATGCCGACCCTCCATTTGTCTGACTGTCATGTCTTACCCCTCCCTCGGCTCACAGATCACCTCGATAGCCACTTGTGTACAGTGGGCCAAGTGGGACTTGTAAGGGCAAGGGCCAACCCATTTTGTTTGTAGCACACCTTAGAAACCACAATTTGTTATTTTCAAACGATACCAAAAATATAGCTGCTGATTTTTTTTAAAGTGCAACAGTACTTCATAAAAAGACATTTGATAGACAGTACTCTTTACATATCACTCTATACAGTACATTCAACATTCATTTTCAATGTGCATTCAAGTAGGATTGCGTACAGAATACATCACTGTATCCCACAGCACCATGTTGCCCACTGCAGGTGTGCCAGTTGTCAGAGGGGCACCACATACCTCACCGAGCCCAGGCCGAGGCTCGCTGAGTCAATCCCTCGCTGATTCATCTGGGCAGCCCATGTGAAGTCTAAGTGGCATCTGCTCTGCTCTGATATGAAACCCTCCAGTAGACAGTGGGGAAAAGATGACACCCTCCATCAGGGTTGGGGTCTGTGCTCTTTGGATTCAGTCAACTGAGGAAGTGAACTTTGTTCGCTTAAAAATGAAAAATGGAAAATTTAAATTTGCATTGAAAGGTTCATATTCCCAATTGAATGAATTGATAACAGAGTAAATATTCTCGCATTAGTAAATAAATTCAAGTATACATTTTTATTTTTGAGGTGATAAAAATGAATGTGAATGAAAACTAGCGTTGATCAAAGCCCTGTAAAGGTGTCAATCAACCCCCCCTACATCCTTCCTGTAGTACATTCCCTGCTCATAACTTGCTATTTCTATGATTGACAGATTGGCTATGGGACCACAGAGAACAGCCCTGTGACTTTCTGCGGCTCTCCCACAGACAACATGGAGAGGAAGTCTGAGACGATCGGGTACATCGTAGACCACTTAGAGGTATCTGTCGTCCATGTCGGACATCCTCAACATGATTGAATGAAATTATATTGTATAAATATAATATTCATAAATATCTGTTTACTTGATCAATTTATGTCCAATTAGCATAACCTGCAGCAACATCATCACCAGTATCTATAAAAGGAGCAATCACTAAATAATGTTCTTCATCAACAAACCACATCCGCATCTGGTCTTTGATATTGAATTACATCTATTTAATTCAACATTAGTATTATTAGTATTATTAGTATTATTGTTGTTGTTATTAATTGATTGCTCCATAGGCTAAAATAGTAAACTCTACTACTGGAGAGATTGTGCCCCTGGGGATGGCAGGGGAGATTATGGTCAGAGGCCACTGTGTGATGCTGGGATACTGGGATGATGAAGCCAAAACAAATGAATGCATCACTAAAGACCGTTGGTACAAGACTGGGTGAGTGGAAGTCATACAATATAGCTGTATGTCATCTGATTAACTCTCTTGTATGTACCCTGTATACAACTTAATACAGTATGAACTTAAACTTTGAACTTTAACTTGATTTTGAAATCAACACAGTCCACTGACACAGAAAAATACAATAGATGCTATCTGGATTTATACCTGGGTAAAATAGTCTTTGTGAATACGTTTGTTTAGCCGACTTACATGCCAGATGGGAGGGGTTTGCCATGTAGGACAATACTAGTGCCAGGACATTTAGACAACCACAGGAAAGCATTTGAAAGACAATTAAATATACCTTTGATTGACAACTTATCTGACACTATTTGAATTGTCCTGATATTGTAAACCCCACCCATCTGGCACTCCAAGCTAAATAAAAACACACACAAAAAAACAGATTTATAAATGATATTTGACCCAGGTCTGTATGGTTGAGATGATAATTCCAAATGCTGATGTTGGCCATGTTTCCTGGTTTCTCGGTATATATTATATGCAGTGACATTGGCAGCTTGGACGCGTATGGCTACTGCCGTATCGAGGGCAGGAGTAAGGACATGATCATCAGAGGAGGGGAGAACATCTACCCGGCAGAGATTGAACAGTTCCTGCACACACACCCAAAAATCCACGAGGCACAGGTGAGCTCAAAGAGCAGGGAGGGGGCTTAGAAAGCACACAGTAACCATGCAATATAGTTTTTATTGTCATCAAGCCATTGGGAATTTGTATATTTTGCTGACAGATTATGAGTTTCCATACACTGTACACATACAGTACACATAGTACACTGCACACACGCGCAGAACTAAGTGTGTATAACATTGTTAGTCTAATTCTATGTATCTGAATGTATTGATGAGAGTTTTATCAGGGGATGTTGCTCACGTAACTGGACTGCCAACTAAAGGATTACTTTGTACATAATTTGTGAGGATGCAAAGCAACGGTTCATAAATGTGACAATCCACAGATTACACAAGATCTCTGCAAAAATCCAAAAGAACTGAATCAGTGGTTTGCTAAACTGTATTTTCTGTGTGCTAGTACTCAGAGAATACATGTTAATGATTTGTTTTTCACATTGATTAACCAGTGCTTATGGGTATGAAAAAGGGGAGTAGCCTCTCCCTGAGAGTTTCCCTGATTGTTTGGAAAAGCAAGTCATACAGAAGCTGAACGTTATATTGTTCACCTGTATTAAAGAAATAAATTTGCCACACATATATATGAAAAACAATTCTGCTATACATATATATGACCAAACTTTGCTCTCAGTAACACACTTCAGTGATGCTGCTCTCTTTCTCGGTTGCCGCAGACCCACAGATGTTTTTTCTTCATCTCTCTGTTTCTCAGGTGGTCGGAGTGAAGGATCATCGGTTGGGAGAGGAGGTTTGTGCCTGTATCAGGCTGGTAGAAGGACAGGATTGCACTGAAGAAGAAATCAAAGCTTACTGCAAGGGCAAGGTGAGACAAAAATGGTCATAAAACTATCACCTTTTACCACATTCCTGTTTACACTGCTAGAGGGACCGTGTGTTACTATCGTATGTAACAAGTACAGCTGTGTCTATTCTGTATAAATCAAAGAACACAGGACACAGCACTCCAACTGATATTTTATATGCCACTCAGACAAGTTTTGTATTACTTACACCCAGCTGTGGACTATTACATGCTTGTCATTTGCCAATAGCATGCTGAGGAAGTTTGTCCTGCATGAAATGTCTTTGCATCAGATCAAATATTAATTGGAGTCCTCCATTCTTTGATTTATGCAACATTTGTTGGAGGATTCAGCTCCCAGTTTGGATTTATCTACTCAGTGTAACCCTCTTTATCTGTTCCTTTCAGATTTCCCATTTCAAGATTCCTCGCTACATATTATTTGTGAACAACTACCCGCTCACTGCTACTGGAAAGGTAATTTGTCAAATCCATTCCCAAATCCCTGTTCAACTAAACTCATATACTGCAGCATGTTGTTCCAATATTCCTGCATATAAATAGACATTACATAAAGGCTTGCCAGTGGTTTATTTGACTGTGTATACTGAGATGACATGCTTCCAGAGTGTGATACAAACAAGGCTATTTCAGTCAGAGCTATAATTAGCAGCTGCTGTAATAGCCTGTGATAAATTAGGCAGGGGAGAAGTCTAATGCATAAACATTAACTCCCCTCCTTGTGTTTCTCTCATGGGATGCTGTTTAAAATAATTTACTGTAGACATGGAGTTGTGTTTGAACAGGCCTGCCCTGAATGCCCCCAGACAGGAGGGAAAGGGAGCTATTAGCTAGTCTGCATGCACACCAAGTCCTGCTGGATGGATCCAGAAGGGTGGCAGACCTCGTCCCAAAGCAGCGTATCAGAGAAACCAGACAAACCAGCCTTTATTACATTAAAGACTCCTTTTTATGATTAGTTAGGCCTATGTTATTGAAGCCATACATAAGATAAGAATTGGGGGGGGGGTTTCCCAAAATTTGGGAGATCTTGTATATCAGATTCACCTATTTTGCTCATAGCAACAATGACCATCAAGCCACACAGGACTATCTTGTGTGATGGTGTCACACTGCCCACTAGAAGCCCAGATTGGTCTTCTTTGACTGTTGACTGTTATCATATATGACAAAGATATCATGAAACACTAAATCAAGGTTCTGATGCCTGTCTCTGTACATTCTGCATGGTACAGTAATGGATGTTTCTTATCAATAGTATAAACTTATATCAGTAAGATGACAAATCCAGTATAAAAGGAGTTTGGATGTTGCTCAATGAGACAAACAGATGCTTGTAATGCTCCTGGATGGTGGGGAAAAGTTTTAGATTGGAGGTAATTCAATGAGATTAACTGATGCTTGTGTTGCATAAGATTCCAGGTTTGAATCCTATCCATATATGAATATTGGGGAATATGCGATTCCATGCCTTTGTTGACAGTAATGTGAACAAGTGTCTTAGATGTCAGGGCTGCCAACTCAGACACACTGAGTGAGACATGCACAAATGGCCTAGATGGCCTGAACATCACAGATTTGCATTTTGTGTCTCTGGTTTCTAGCTTTGGGAGAGTTGTTCATTTTCATAAATCTTGATTGGACTCCTATGCTGGGGAAATAACAATTCAAATTCTTAAATTGGATGGCAATCTTCAGTACTACTCACCCACAATCTGGAGAAACAACTTTTAACATCAAGCAATCTGTTGGTTTACAAAGTTTTCCTTTTTCTTCTCAGATTCAGAAGCATATACTACGTGAGCAGGCCAAGAAGCAGCTTGGATTGTGAGGAAGGGAAAATGAGAGTCCAACTCAAATGTGTCTATGGAGATCATTCAAGTACTGTATACGGTTCCCTGCACAAACATCAATAGGAATTACATACCCAGCTATCACTATATCTTAAGATGTCTTAAGCCATATCAACAATATGTGCTGTGCCGAATGATTCTGTGCATCACCTGTAAGCAGCTTTCTTGTCAACGTCCTATAATAAGAAAGGTGTAATAGAAATGTAAATCCAAATGATACCGATCCACTCCTAAAAAATGTATTCCGAGTGGCTGGCTTGTGAGGCTTCCTACCTACTGTACACTGACAGTCAAATGAATATAGAGGACCAATGCAGAAATGTATTTTTATTTTTGTTAGTTTATTAGGATCCCCATTAGCTGTCACAAATGGTAACAGCTATTCTTCCTGGGGTCCACATAAAACAATATACAAACACACACTAAGCAAAATACATGGTAAGGTAACATAAAATAAAACAATTAAGAATAACATCTCACATCTCATTTAGCCTACAACGGTACACATAACAAAAGATTTATCAATTATTCATCACTGTACCCAAAAATAACTTTTTTTAAACTTTGTTTACTTGTTGCTTGAGTAATAATGGCCCTATACATAGCAGTTATTTTCATTGCTTTTGTTCTAGGTTGAGGAATTGTAACATGACCCCTGCTAACTTGTCTTGTTCCATGTTCATGTCTGTCCTGGGAAAAAGTTATTCTTGAGTACAGGCAGAGGGGTTGTTTTGACACAACTATATTCCTGAATAACGTTAGAATCTGTCCTCTACTTTCAACCAGGCAAGATCACGGTACATTTGATTTATACCTTTTCTCATTGAACACCTGAGTGCAAGACGTGCTGCTCTATTCTGCACTATCTGAAGCTTGTTTAGCTCCTGTTTTGCTGCACTTCAATAGTCAAGGTGTGACAAAACCAAGGTTTGTATAACTTGTAAGATGGTAGTTGGTGTAAGTAAAGATATCTTCTTATCATAGATATTCCTCTCCCCATTTTTCCAATTATTTTGTCTATGTGATTCTGCCACGACAGTTGTTTCAAGAATGACTCCTAGAAGTTTAGCCTCTGTAACTTCTATGCAGCTGCCCTTGATAGATATGCTTAATTGGTTCTGACATCTTAATGCATGGTTTGAGCCAAAAACAATACATTTAGTCTTCGATACATTCAGAACTAGCTTGTTTTTGGTTACCCAGTCCAAAATGTATTTCATATCATTTTCCAAGAGAACATTTAACTCATCCACACTGTTTGATGACATATACAATGTAGAATCATCAGCAAACATAGCTAAGCTAGCATTACTCAAAACAAGTGGCATATCATTGGTAAAAATAGAGTAGAGCAACTTCCCTGGGGAACACCACACTGTACTGTCCTTACAGTAGAAAAACTACCATTAAAGTAAACAGTCTGTGTTCTGTTTAATAAGTAGCTCCTCGTCCAATTAAGGGTCAAATTATTAAAGCCATAAGCAGCAAGTTTCATTAAAAGCATATTGTGGTCTATTAAATCAAACGTGGCACTAAAATCAAGTAGCACAGCACCCACAATCCTTTTCCTATCTATATCACTCAGCCACTGATCAGTCATCTGCATTAAAGCTGTATTTGTGGAGTGATCTTTTTTGTAGGCATGCTGAAATTCAGAGTTGTTTGTTAACAGAAAAATGTAATAAAACCTGATCAAACACGAGCTTGCTCAGCACCGAAATTTATTAATGTTATATTACTGAGAAAACCACCCAGCAGACTGGTTTTTATGGCTAAATGAAATAAACCATGTAGCCAGGCATGGGTGTTTCTTTTTTTACAGGAAGAATGAAGGCATTTCTATTGATCTCAGTGGCAGGTGGACGTCTCTTAAGCCTTTGGAATGCCATTCAAAGACACACACACACACATATGCTCACTGAGGAGAATGAGAACTTTGTGGAGTTTGGGATGGGTGAGTATCACATAGACACACACTTTCACACTCGCACACAACAAAGCTGTGAAGAATTTCCTCTTTAGTCTGACCAGGATACATGTGCCGTCCACCTGATGCTGGGCTGCAGGATCAGATGTCGTCTTCTGTCTAGACCTGAAGGACTCTGCCCAGAAATAGTTCTTAAGAACCCAGAACAAAACAAACAGCACTCCTGGCTCTCAGGAGGAGCCTCAGCGTTTATTTAGCATTTCTTATTTTACATATTTTGGACTTAAAAGTGATGTCTCAGGACTTGGTATTCTCATAGCAAGTACTAAGTCCAACAGTGAAGCAATCAGCTTTAACTAGAGCTCCAGTATCCAACCTTCTTCTTGGGAAATCACTTTAATATCAAATAACGAAAGTAAAAGGAATGTACAGTCTTGGTGAATATATGTAGTGTATATTGATACTGTCAGTGAGCCTGTTCCTCCCACCATGGTTCAGTCAGGACATTTGTCATTTCTCTTCGCCACAGTGTCTGCTGTACTACATTATACACTTTGTTTTGCCAAATTGTTCGGCAGTCAACAAATTGGTTTAGTACAATTAAGTTGGGAATGTACTATGTTTTTGCCATTTGTAATCATAAACTATTCATCTCTGGAGCACTGAGACTGTGTATTCCCAATAGATGGCAGTATCACAACAGCCCTTCACTAAGAAAAACAGTCCAGTCTCCCTCATGTGGTAAGAAGGAGTACAACACTTACATTTAGGCATCTGCTCCAACATAATAATACACTTTGATGAAAAAAACAATCAATATTATTAGCAATGTTTGATTTCCAGGTGTAATGTTGCTGATACAGCATGACATAGACCCTTGGTGTGAACTTAACTCCTAAGTTGAAATGCCTCAGATCGTTCTCAGGTGGCCAATTGGAAGTCAGTGTGTATTCAACTTTCTTAGTCATATGGTTCTAGTGAATGGAGGGTTTGTGGTTCAAGACGAGCTGATGGCAAATGCTGAATGCAAAATGTCAGCCAGTAGCAGTGACTACAGGTTGAATCCACACTCTAGGGGGGGGGGAAGATACGTGAGAAGACACACTTGACTGCCACAGCTAATCATAACTCAAGGCCTGCCAGAGACTGCACAAGTCAGAGAAGAATCTCACCACACAACTTATGTTGCACCGCCAGTTATTCTGACTGGTTGTGACCAGACTGTCTTATCCTGCATTTTCATTCTTGCTTATAGTAGCCTCTCTTGACGTACTGTACCATTACCTACATATAATTATAACAGGTGGTATTGGGAGACAGGGAGAACTTTTAACACTTTTGTTTCAGTCTTTTACACATGTTGTAACGTGACTGGGAGTATGGATATCCCATCTGATATCTGCTGCCAGCATGACATCAGCACCTCCATCTAAAATCTGTACTTTTCATCTAAATAGCTTGGAGAGTTGACAAAAAAATATGGATGGTAAAACATTTTTGGGGTTTTGCGATAATATATCCTGAATCCTAATTGTCACTTTAGAATACAAATTCTAGAGCTTTAAAAATCAGTTATGTCTTACACTCTCACAGAGAGTAGACTCCCACATGAACTCCTCAGCTGTTGCTACGTGCTCCAGAGTTTCCAGCCACTTAGTCCTTGGGTAGAGGGATCCCGAGTGCTGTCTGATGCTGCCCCTGCATCTGCTGCTCTGCCCTGGCCACCTGCTCCTCAGTGCAGCAGTCCTGGAGGAACACAGTGGCCAGGTTGCGCAGGCGGGGGCTCTCTGAGAGGGAGAAGCGCAGCATGCACTGCAGTACGGCTGGATCAGTGATCTGCGAGCGTGATGAGGCCGTTGTTAGGTTCATAAGGGTAGTGATGGCTGACAGGACAGTCTCCTCCCTCCGGCTTGACAGACAGCTTGTGACCAAGGGGATCCCACCGCTCTGCAGGATGAGGTCCCGGCATTCCCGGTCCATACTGAGGTTGCACAATCCCCCTGAGAACATGACACATGCAAAAGACCTGATTAAAGTGATGAACAGTGAGATAGTTTTAGAATGAGTGACCACACTGTTTGATATAATGTACTGTGTAAAGCAATGGGAACAGATGCTATGTTTCAAGTGTATGTAAGGGTTTTCCTAGTGTGTTTGGGAGTGCAATACTCACCCATCCCAAACTCCACAAAGTTCTCCTTCTCCTCAGTGAGCATGTCCAAGAAGAGGTCAGTCACTTGCAGCTCCCTCAGATCCTCCATGTTCTTTGGGTCGTATGCAAAATTGGCCAAGTTAGCCAACACCTGCTCCTTTGCCTCTGATATAGTGAATTGGGTTATGTTAGCAATGTAAGAGATTAACAACAATAATAGAGCAAATTCATTAAATTATACGAAAGCAAGGTCTTTTAATCTAGCATGTTAGTTTGACTACGTCCTACATGATATTCTATGCTGTAAAATGTAAAGGCTCTGATGTTTATTCAAACATAATGCCAAAGTCAATGTAAACATAACTTGTGTGTTGTCAAGAAGCACTTTGAAGGTTCATCTTTACCGTTTAGAGAAGGGCGAATACCTTCTAGTGTTGCCTAACTCAGGGGTTCCCAAACTTTTTCATGTCAAGGACCCCCATTGGAAAGACCCCCGTGTACTTAGATATGACTTTACATAACTGTCTAGACGGCTGGTGGGGAGGTAACACTATGGAGAGTGAAACCACCTGTAAGAACAAACTACTCATCCTCTCATTGGGGCCTTTGCTAGACTAGAAGGGGAAATGCAAGTTTAATTAACCTATTCCTCGTTTTGCTGGGAACCCCCTCAGGCCCCTGGAGGTCCCCGGACCCCACTTTGGGAACCACTGACCTAGCCAACACAATATACGCACCTTCACTATCGGTGTCCTGAAACTCAGTGACCAGTGTTTGTAAATATTCAAACCGGTCGGAGCCCTCAGACGAGCCTTTCCGCGACATCTTTAGCAAGAGCTCCAAATGTTCACTTTAATCTCTTTCATCCGACAGAGGCAAAGGGGTTTAGGCCTTGTTGTATAATAAAAACAAACTTATCATCTGCATTGGTCCGTCCCTGTAATGTGTCCGTGTGAAACAATATGGCTCGCCGCGAATGATTTCCCGTCTAAACTTAAATACGTCTTAAAATTAAATGCGGTATTCACTCAAAACTCAAAACCCACTTTACGCACGCAAAATCACGACATTTATAATGATTTTAGTTAACTTTAAAACACGTGGGAACTGTGGATAATTTTGTTTCATAGTAATGGGGAACGGAAGTCGTGGTACGTGAGTTACTGCGTGACCAAGAGGGAGGTCACTATCGAGAGGTGTGTAACGTAACAACAACAGATAGGTTACTTAATGGTCACTTGAAAAGGACAGCTGAAAAGCTAACTGAGTTTGTATCTTTACTTTGGCTGCACCTTGCTGGGATTTCTATCATGAAGCAACACAGACTGTCCGCTGGAAAGCGTCTTACGAAACCAGTTTTGTTTGGGACACTAATTGTGGGACTAGCCGCTGCCTTCTACAACAGGTAGGTGTGATTTGTAGCACATTGTGTTTTTTGTTTGCATTGTCACCTGGAAATGTCAGATACATTACCTGGGTACTGCAAGAGGTTACAGTAAACCTGCTGTGCGCCGTTCAGACTACCTTGGTTAACTTTTCTTTGCACTGCACCTGCGTGCTGGCAGATTGTGTGTGACATCTACAGTGTTCATTCACTCATTCATTCATTCATTCATCAATGTACTCCTTCCCCCAGGCACATTTTCTTTGAGGATGTGGCTGAGCTCAGGGCCCAGGAGCGTGCACGCAATGATGCCAAGTTGATGGAGGTCCTGGACAGGAGACAGAGGCAGATGGTGGAGCTGGCTGAGAAGAAGGGAGGAGGGAGCAGTTGAATCCTCGACCTTTGACCCACTGGGCAACAAGGACACTGGGCTGGGCCAGACAACCCACCTCCCTCTTTTGAGGAGCGCATCCCCCGAACTTGAATTACAAATGAACTTATTCTTGTTTAATGTTCACACACACCACAAAAGGCCTTTGTTTTGATTGGAGGGGTTAACAAAGGGGCAGAGAATCATGTTGAATAAGTCTGCAGATGTGGCCATCCTAGATATATTCTACTGTACATAGTTTGATTCACTTATTCGCCTTGTGAAACCAAGGTGTTGAAATGCTCTGGGCCTGCTTTCACTAATGGATCTACTAAGTTCATCTTTACACAGTGGTTTGCAGTAAAACAAAGCTTACGTGGCCCTAAGATGCTTTTCAGTTTATATACAGTCACAGTTATTGGTTTGCTACAGTGAACACCTGTGCTGAAGACATTTGCTGTGCAAGAAGCCAAAGTGTTTGTACTCAGATTAGTGCAACATCAGTAAACAGATGAACCCGACAATGCAGAAATCAATTCAGATAATTTAGTATAATTTACCTCGCACTAGCCTCTCCCATGAATGGGAAATGTAATCTATTATTTTGTGTCTATTTTGAGACATGAATATTAATCATTAAATGATAAACTCTTGCAGTGAAAGTGCTCAAATTATTTTGGAGTTCATTCTTTAAAATATCAGCTACTTCCTATTAATGTTTCTTGTACTTCCTCTCTTTCTTGTACGCTCATCCAATATGGGGCAGTGTTGACTACACCAGTGTATTCTCTATTCATTCAGTGGTTGTGAGCATTGACCTATATAATTAAGGGTTTTGAGCCATCGCAGTAAGATCACGTATAAGGTCAATATTAAGTCTACAAATAAAAATGTTTTATGGGCAACATCTATGGAGTGATATGTCTTATACATGAATAAATCCAGAATAGGATGGATATGGAACTGAAACCAAAATTACCAGAACCACCACTGCTGCAAATGAATAAATAAATAGAAGAAACACACAGAGAAAGAGAAACAAAGGCGGAGGTTTTATCTACACTTGTTGAGCTCAACTACAAAATGTGTTCCCAAAATTAAAAGCTTATGTAATCACAGATATGATCAATGTTAATTTTAAATGCTAATTGGAAAACAAAATATGTTTTACCTCCACCTGTTAAGATCAATCACGTCATGTTTAATTTCCTCAAAAGTAAGAATTTATCAAACATCACAAGTTTAATAGATGGAATATAATTACATATTTTATTAAAACATGCCATAAAAGCAATGTGAATAAATTAACAAACCTATGTACAATGACAAACAGGCAATATTGCACTTGAATGAAAATGAATAAAATTGAAAATATAAAGTTTGCACAAGGTCAAAGTGCTTCACTTGCTTATAGTGTACAGTACTGAACACAGGTTTTGTGATATATATAAAAAAATTTAAAAAATCAATTGATGTCAGCTACAATACCAGGATAAAACATTTTAACTATAGAATAAAATAATACTGGCTAACTGGTCTGAACAACATGACAGCACAGCTTTATTGGCTGTCTATAAATAACGATCAATATGACCAATATTGCACACATCATATCACCTATAGTTCAATAAAGGATAGATGGCCTAATAGACTCACCATAATGACACAAAGATTTCCCTTCCCTTTTCAGACGGTTTTGAAACCAAATAGAAATAAAATGCAATAAATAGTAAGGTCACAAGATAATGATGAAACCAAAGTCAAAATGCATTAGATTCCTTACCCAGACACCAGAGTTAAGACTTAAAGCAATATGGGCCTTTGAGGTTAATGTTGGACATTTTGAACCATCAATAATTTCCATTCAAAAAGTGTTTCAGTAATGGATGACTGCACTTAACTCTGTCCTTTAAATTGAAAAGATATTGCTACTTAGTGAAAAAAAAAGTTTTAATAAAAACCATAGCTAAATTCATATTAAACTGTTCTTCTCAAAAATTCCAGCCAAGAACAATTGCATAACGTTTCTCTGTTTAGACAATGTGGTGCACGTAGTAACCATCTGACAAATCAGGGAAGATCCTCAAGGAATCTTAAAATGTGTGTGGAAGTAGAGTGGGCACCATCTTTGTACAAGCCAGTAAAACAAAGAGAATATAGCACATATAAAATATACAGACAGGGACCCATAGTTACAGCAAGACCAAAGCACAAGTATAGAGGCAGAACAACACACAGAGAGACAGACTGAGTGTGAGAGGACGGAAGAGTTTGGTATAACAGTACATCAGTGTTTTACAGTATTATCCATTTGTGTTCTCTCTTTGTCTGGGGCTTGGTTGTCCAAACTGTGCTTTCCTCTTCTTAGACATGTCATT
>OMLI01078773.1:11162-38662 GCA_900302605.1 Rondeletia loricata | reverse complement strand
ACTTTCCTACAGGGCTGTACACAGAACTGCCCCTCCGTATCTTCAATCACTGGTCAGCTTCCAAACCCCTGCTCGTTCACTCCGCTCCTCCACCCTTGCGGGTCGCCTAGCCCCCCCATCACTACGTGGACTCAGAAGTCGCTCATCCCGAGCTCGGCTCTTCTCATCCCTGGCCCCACAATGGTGGAACGAGCTTCCCCCCTCTGTCAGAACGGCTGAATCGTTACCCATCTTTCGCCGGAGACTGAAAACCCATCTATTCAGACTACACCTGGACACCACTTGAACTGACACCTTCCCCTTTCTTCCTCTTATACTCTTTTGCACTCTACGGATGCTACTTATTATTGCTGCATATTCCTATTGAATGCTTAGCTGATGAAGACTGTGATATATGGTTGGTTTGAATACTGTTGACAAAATGTACTTATTGTAAGTCGCTTTGGACAAAAGCGTCTGCTAAATGCCATAATGTAATGTAATGTAATGTTGACCGTTGTTGTTTTAGATAGTTGAAATTGTTTCTGCTAATAAATTCAATTGTAGCTGCACTGGAATATCTAAATGTGGTGTCACGTCATCTACGTTTGGTCAGTTATCCACAGGAATACGAAAAATGCACAACAAAATGGGCCCGGAAATGCAAGATACATCAATACATGTTTGTTTTTTTGTCACATGTTACATTGCTACCAGTTTATTTAATAAAACCCTTTTTGGAAGCAGCAAAATAGTGAGTGGACATTCCTTCTATTTGATGCTGAGCTATACATTTACCCATCTCCACTTTACAAACAGCTCATACCAGTATGTGGCTCCCTCTGCTTCTGGGGCTGTGTGTCCATGTCGTCGTCTTCCTCGTAGCTGCGTTTCTGTCTGCTTGGGACAAAAGAGGTGGAAGGAACCACTCTTGCTTGGCTAGAGCCGGCATAGCTGTGTGACAGAATTAAGGAAATCTAGGGACCAATTACCAAGCAATTCAACTGAAAATATTTTCACACGAGTAGGCTACAACAAAAAAGACTTAATAAAATCCACGTTTAACTGTTTCATGTTTGAGGAGCACTTCCATCATGTATGAATGACACAATTTGGACAAGATGAGGATATCTCTTTCACCCAGGGATTTTCTCCAGGGATAGGCACGCAGTAGAAAGTCTGTCTCTCTGCAGTCACAGCGTTTTTGGAATTCAAATCCACCTGGAGATGGAAAGTGCAGTAAACAATGCGAGTCAATGTAGTTACTGAAACACTGCAGCTGAAATTAGACGTTTATGGATTCTTCGAATGGTTTGAATGAGGCGGACTTACCTCACATTCTGCGACATCTTTGTATTTCCCACATCGCAAAACCTGGGGATTGTCAGAAAGTAACATAAAATGACTGATGATATAACATGATCAAATGCCGAAACCAAGCAATTGAAACTGATGGACGCATGAGAGAGAGGGCTGTGTTTATTATGCAAACTGCTGCACAGGAGCGGATAAGGAAGCACTTACTTTGGCCTTGGTTGATGGATCAACGGTCTCATACACTCCCATGTACAACTCGGGATCGAACATGTCTTGGATTAAACAACGAAACTTGACCAGGCTGTTGGGCTTCAGGTAGTGCAGAGGGACGTCGTTCAAAGATGGAACCTGGACGGATATGAAGATACTCACAATTAAAACAAAGGATGTAACTGCCAATGTGCGTGCTGACCTGTAGGGTCTCACTACAATGGGTGACAATATTATTTTGCACCTATATCAGGAGACAGGTGTGTAGGAGAGGACTTGGAAGCCTACAGAACATGCGAAGAGACTCCTACACACTGTCTATACTTGCAATTTAAAACATTTTATTGAAGAATTACGTGTCGGTTCTGAGACATTCGTCAAAATGACAATAAATGTAACCTTTATTTAAACAGGCAGTCCCACATTTGCATCTCAATGGAATTTATAGGTTGAGAGGCTCCAAGAGCCACATTACCAAGATATGAGCCTCCTTGTCTTTCAGCTGATCTTTGAAGAACTCCACTGCTTTAGCTTCCCATCCAGAGTTTGGGTTGTTCTGGGAAGAAGCTATATCAAGAAGTACGCAATGTTATTTATCATAATGTCAAGGTTAAAAGGCAAAGGATTGATAATAACAGCTAACATTGGCTTTGCGAATGGAACTTAACTAGTTTAAGTGAATCAACACTAAAAAAAAATAATGTCAGCTAGAATAAAGTTAAGATCCTTTTTTGCCACAAAACTAAATGACAAGTGAAAAAACAGGAGACCAATTCAATGTGACTGGGTTGATATGAAGACTTTGATCCCAAAGTCAGATATCTACCATTTTGAAAAAACCTGACACCTGGCTTGTACAAAGAAATGCTACTTGACATAACGTTAAATGTAAAGCATGTCACAGTTTACTATTAAAGTTAGGAGTCACCTTGGGACCTTTGCTCTTTTTGAGGATGGTATCATTTGTGATTTTGAAATATTGACGGATGAATTTCAAGTACCAACATTTTGGATAAAAAACACACCGGTTAGCGGTTACGACTGCATGTGATGAGCACGGAGGTTAGCACGGTAGTTAGCCACCTAGCTAACTTAACGCATTAACCTAACGTTAGCTGTCAAGCAACCAAGTACCGACGTGTGTCTTACCAAACATCCCTTCAACAACGCCCAGAGGGTTGTTGATCCAATCTTGGCTCGACGGCATCATTCGCCAGTAACAAACTTCCAAAGTACAGAAAATCAACACAAACTATCTGAAAACAGGCTGTGAAGAGTTTGTTGACTGCTGCTCTCTACTTTCTCTCAGACAGCAGAGTGGAGTGCTGGTCTGAGGGCGGGAAAGTTGCGTCACTGGTCGAATAGAGTAGTTCGCTTGTTTTCAATGCCAAGATTAACCGGACGGCGGAGTTATCACACTGGCAGAAAGGACGATTGAAACTTTTACGTACTTCTTAGATATACTTAAAATACCTAAAAAGCAGGGCTGATGTTTTTGTTTTGATGTGATGCATTTTGTCTATTCAGAAAAATTAGCCTTTACTCAAATTTGAAAAGAGGTATTAAGGTAAAAGTTGCATAGTGCAAACACTCTCTCACACCTATAGGTGGCGGTACCGGAATAAACTGTTTGTTTTTTCTACGACCAACAAACTGCTGTCAACTGACATGCGTGGATTTACCAGTTCTACAAACAATCTGCAGCGCCGTGACCGTCCATCGTGTTAGTGTTCATGCTTACAGATCAGTGAAACCTTGTGACTGCAGGTCTGTCTCGAGATCCGGCTGTGAAGAGGGCTGCCTGCCTGCTCCGGTATTGGCTACGTGTAATTTAGGGAGAAATGGCTGATAGAAAAAATAATAATGTTCCCAACTCCAGTGCAAATTTACTGTTCAGCGCGGCTCCGGAGTTTAAATTCAGTCTGCCTTTCATACCGGTCAGTCAGGCCGCTGGACCCGCGGTGTTATCGGGAGGTGAGGAGAAACGTTAAGGCAGGAAGTGTCTAAACCTTAGTGTTGACGTTAGCAGCCTTACTAGCAGGCTAGCTAGCTAGTTAGCCAGTTCCTAAGGAAAGGGAACGAAACCCCCTATCAGTTACGGCTGTCAGCTTTTATGTGTCGTGTCACAAGTACAATCCTGTGACTGTCATCGGTTTGTCAGCCAGTTTAGCCTCATTGACATTGATGGTGTTTGGTTAGACTGTCCTCCATCTGATGTGTTATTAAATGACAAGGATGTAGCTAGTGAGTGTTACAATACATCTGGTTGACTAGGGATTTCAAATAGACTTAGTATGTGTTGGCCATAACCGCATGACAGCCTTCTGTCTCAATGAACTGTATATATATATATATGTATATTTCAATTCATTTTCCTCCATTTTGATGCTCTTTAGAAGATTCCACTGATGTTGGAGAAGAAGACAGCTTTCTAGGTCAGACTTCCGGGAATGTATCAGCCCCCTCTACATTCAACTACTTCTCCAGTCCCGTAACCAGCAGTGACCCATTTGCATCCATAGGCCATCAGCCATGCCCTCCGCCAGCACTTTCAGTTGCACCGACAACAACGGGTCAAGCCTTTGTTCCCAGCAGTGTCTGCGTGGCCCCGCCACCTCCTGCTCCACCCTTTGGCGGTGCAGTTTACCAGAGCCCTATGGGGCGACACACTCCTCCCCCCAGCACAGTGCCCCCACCCACTCCCCAGACCCCCCAGCAGAGTCATAACCCATACCGCCACACCCCCCTCAGCAGCAGAGCCAGGCCTTATATTCCAGCTCCAGAGATCCAGCCGCTGTCCCACACACCACAGCAGAATCCCTACTCTCTCAGCTCTCCGGCACAAACATTGCCATTCTCGGGACCGACATCCGCAAAGGTAGATACAGACTAATCAGCCAACTCTTTAGGTTGTTGTGTTTGTCAGATGCTTTATTAACTCAGTGAGTACCTCAGTGGGTATCAATGAAGTGAACATTTTTACACATATTCTCAGGGCATTATGGCTCTGCCCTTGCACTCCTTACTACTGGTTGCTTGTAATGTTGGTGATCTAGTAACTTAAGCTTGTTCTACTGTTGCATTCATTTCAAGTCTAAAATGCCTAAAATGTCATTATAAACGTAATGAATGAAAAATATGTTCATAAACCAGGATAACAAATGTATCTCAATGTTCTCTGTCTCTTCAGCCCCCTCCCACACAGATGCAGGTGCCTCCACCTGAAGCCACCACTGCTGGAGCATTAGTCCCTGCCAATCCCATGATGCCATACAACTACAATGTCTATGAGCCTGTTCATCCTCACTGGTTCTTCTGTAAACAAGTAGAATCAAAGAGCGTCTGGCTTCCTTTCAGCATCATCGACTCCATTCAGCTGGAGGAGACGTACAACTCAGGTGAGATGACATGTAACATATGCTCTTTGGTGGATGCTTTTATCCAAAGAAAAGTGAACCCCTAACCCTGGCAGTGTTAGTGGCACGACGTTCTTCCTTTGAGCTACACACAGACGGGCCACATGGTGCTCACACAACAAATCTAGCACAATACAATTACAATTTAGAAATGTGATGGATGCGTTGAAACCCCTCTAAAATCCTCTTGGCTCTTTTATTCTTTCAGTTCAACCAGACCCAGAGAATGTGATCGTGTGTACAGATGGAGGGCGCTACGACGTGCAGCTGTACGACCGCATGCGGACTGCAGTGTACTGGGAGGAGGAGCCTACAGAGGTCCGGCGCTGCAGCTGGTTCTACAAAGGGGATTCGGATAGCCGCTTTATTCCCTATTCCGAGGAGTTTAGTGACAAGCTGGAGGTTTGTCCCAGAACAGATGTTGTCTTATCTTTGTGGCCTCTGTATCGGTCAGAACAGAATACACCTGAACAGTGCAGAGTGTTGTGGTTTGGTCCAGTTTGAGTAGAGGATCTGCTGTAACAGCCAAACTTTCTTATTAGTTGTAGGGCTGGGGCATATGGCCAAAATATCATATCACAATATTGTTCATTTTGATAATATAATAGATATTTGTGTGTTTTTCAGATATAAATCACAGTGTGTTATGACACCTTTTTTGTTATGCAGCGGCTTCCATTCAAAATTGTCTGTTCTCATCCAATTCCCATGCAAATTCTGCATTAGCTGCAATGAGCAATTTTTATATTTATTGGATTAAAATGCTGGTGGATCCATGCCAGTATACCTTAAAATATAGTACATATCCTAGTCTAAATGTGTGAATATGCTTGTCTCCTCTCTTCAGGCAGAATATAAGAAAGCTGTGTCTACCAACCAGTGGCACCGCAGGCTAGAGTTCTCATCAGGGGAAACCATTGTCATGCACAATCCAAAGGTAATCCTTTGTCTGATTAAAATATTAAGAGGTGGTCTTGTGACGCTTTAATCCTGTTGAGTGGACTTTGTTGTTTGTATAGATGCAGTATGCTTTTAGTGAGTGATGAGGCCTTGTTCTCTGTCTCTAGGTGATAGTCCAGTTTCAGCCCTCTGCCATGCCGGATGAGTGGGGCACAACTCAGGACGGGCAGACCAGGCCCAGGGTGGTCAAGAGAGGCGTTGATGATGACCATGATGAAGTGCCTGATGGTAGTCGAGTTCCTCTTACCCAAACTAATTTAGCAGGCTGTAGGCATATATGGAAAAGGCCTGTTAAGCTTGGTCTATATTGTGCTATTATAGATCCCCTTCACACCCGGCATTAACAAGTGAAACGAGGTGTTTACTGTCCGTTTAGTAAAGGACGTATTAGAGGAAGTGACATGCAATCTGTGTTTTGCGAGGGAAAAATAAATCTGATTTCAATGTGTATTCTGGAGACGCATTTTAATGTCAGGCGTAAATGTAATACAGCTAAATCATATAGAGACGCATGTTAATGCCATGTGTATTAATTGTTGAGGTTATAGATCAAAAGAGGGTACGGTAAAATACAACGTTTCATGTGTGTGTACCTATTCCAGGCGAGCTCCCAAAGGTGGATCATCTAGTGTTCATGGTGCATGGAATCGGTCCCGTCTGTGACCTGAGGTTTCGGAGCATGGTGGAGTGTGGTGGGTACCATCTGGATAGCAGATAGTCTTTCTTTGATAATCAAATTGGAACATAATCATGGGTACAAAGGGCATTTGATTAATCATTTACTGATGCTCTCTGGTATTGTCATGTCAGTTGCCAGTATTGGTGTCCTTTCCATGGTGACATCACTTTCAATGAGCTGTATGAATTCCTTGTGTTTTCAGTGGACGACTTCCGTAATGTGTCGCTGAAGCTGCTGCAGAGTCACTTTAAGAAATCACAGGATGAGCACGCCATCAGCCGGGTGGAGTTCCTCCCTGTCCAGTGGCACACAGCTCTACATGGAGACGCCACAGGGGTGGATAGGTGAGGAGAGGCGGGTTCGCACCGGTTATGGAACTTTGAGAAGAACACTCCACACAGGCACAGTCAGGGAAATCTGTTGAATTCTCTGGTAATTCCTAGAATATCAGGGAAATTTCCAAATGGGTTACAGGAATCTATTGAAATATATTTTATAGATTGCGTCACCCGCGTTCATTGCATTTGGTTGTTGTTATCAGCTGCTAGTACGCCTGTAGTGGAAACCACTAGAACTTTTCTGAGCTGAAAAACAGAACATACATGGCAGTGCTCTTCCATAGTCACTGAAATATGTGGAGAAGTCATGGGATCTTACATTAGATCCAGAGTCCGAAAGTCAGCGATCCATTCAGTGTGCAGACCAAAGTCATTGTATGGATGTTACAGATGTTTAGAATGTATTTTCCCAATACTTTCTTTACTTATTTCTATTTGTAGGAGGATAAAGAAGATCACCTTGCCCAGCACTGGGCGTTTACGTCACTTTACCAATGAGACCTTGTTAGACGTGCTGTTCTACAACAGCCCCACTTACTGCCAGACCATCATGGACACAGTTGCCCTAGAGATTAACAGACTCCATACCCTGTTCATGAAGAGGAACCCAGACTACAAAGGAGGCGCATCAGTGGCGGGACACAGCTTAGGTAATAAACCAGTGTATTGGTTTCAACAACACTGGATTTGGTTCTGTTCTCTTTTTCAAGTACAGACCTCTGGTAGTCATTCAGATCTGGTTTCATGCCTTTGTCCTTTGTACTTGCAGGTTCCCTGATACTTTTTGACCTGCTGTCAAATCAGAAGAATGGCTCCCCTGCATCGGCCATGCCAACTACTAATGGAGGCCCCCCACTAGACAGCAAACAGGTTATATATAATCAATTATCATTATCATTAAAAAATGTCTTATTTTGCAATTAGAAAGTAGTATAATGGTGTCCCCACTGAGTGTGATACATACTGTGATCAGATCTCGGTTCACTAATTGATCATAATAGTTTTCAGCTCTGTAGAGTACTGATGCACAACATAGATCCATTCAAGCAATAAATAAAGTTGGAATACTTTAACCCTGCTTCTCGAATCAGGTGGCGCCCCCTGTCACACAGGGAAATAATGCCATCACCCCTCCGGCTGTGGAAGAGGAGCCTAAAGAGGAAGGGGAGGAATTTGAGGACCTTTCTGCTGTGCTGGAACATCTGGGCTTGTCTGAATACCAGAGTACCTTTGATGAGGAGAAGATTGACATTGAATCTTTTGTAAGAATAAAAATCACCCTTGCTTGTTATAAAAGGCATGATTGATTTTTTTCCAATAGCATTACTTAACATTAGAAAGGCCAATGGGTTTTGGGGTCTAAGAGAAGGCCAACAAGTCATCAATTGAAGAGGGTAAATATAGCTATTATTTCCTTGTGCGATTTTAAAACTAACAACCCTGGTTTGTACAGAAAGTGGGTGTAGAAAAGGTCATATTTTAAGGGGGGGCTATTTCAATTCAAAAATTCAAAACAGCAGTCAATTGACGGCAGCTTGGCCTTTCTGCCATTAACCTTCATAGGATCTTCCTTGTTGGATAGTGGAGGTTGTTTCATTTTCTCGCTTTTCATGTTTTTTCAGCTTATGTGCACAATTGAAGACCTGAAGGAGATGGGAATCCCACTGGGGCCCAGGAAAAAGATTGCTAAATTTGTCAAAGACAGAGAGAATAAACAGGTGAGCCTTCAAATACCCTTTTCTATTGAATACCCGTTAGGCTCGCAAACCGATGGTGAAGCGAGACGTGAAGTGAAGCGAGTTAGTCACTACGACTAACTCGCTTCACTTCTTCTGTGGGTCTTTGCTTTATTTACTCAGGCTATGCTTCAAGAGAAGAAAGCAGAGGTCAGTCAAGTGGTGGTGCCCACACAAGCAGCTGAACCCCTTCCTGATCCCACCATCAAGAACCTTCCTGTGGGCAAAACCTCCATCCACGTCGACTATAATTACTTTGAAGTTGGCACTGGACAGGTAAATGTGATTTCTAACAGGATGTGATGCTAAGGGATGATCTTACAGGTGGCCAATGATGTAGATTTTCCACGTCAATATCAGTTGGACTTTTCTGAAACAATTTTGATTACAATTTCATGGACAGGTTTACTTATTTTCACACAAGTTTATTTGCTAGCAAAAGGAGTTTTATACCACACTTATTATAATGTCCAGTCCTAAAACATGCTGATTTTGAATTTGGCTTCAGATGGTCCTGAATTTGACTGGACATTGGAAGTTTAATTATTATAATAATAATAATAACTTAATGTTTTGCTCCATAGGTTTCAGTGGTCTACCATGCTCTGGACTTTGAGCCGGTGAATTTCTTTGCCCTGGGTTCTCCAATCGGCATGTTCCTGACAGTCCGAGGGCTGGAGAAGATCGAAGAGACTTACCAGCTGCCCACATGCAAGGGATTCTTCAATATTTACCATCCGGTATCCAATTCTTCCAACTTGTGTACCCTGAAGGAACTACTAGAAGTTACATTAGTGATGATTAAGCTACAGATGCTCAAAAAGTATTCATCCGCTTGACTCCGAGCACATTTTGGAATTGTTTTTGGTCAGAAAAACACACAAAGTATTCTATCAAATTCTAGAAATACCTGTGTGAAGGCATTTCATACAAAGATATTCAGTAATATAGTTTTGGGGTTAAGTGTTTTTCATATTAGGGTTTGTTACATATTTCATATATTCACATACATTTCAGAAATTTTCCCATGACCCCTACCTGCTCACTCATAAGTCACTCTAGATAAGAGCCTCAGCTAAATGATTAAAAGTATCATGAAAATGTGATGAAAGCCCCACTCAGTGTAGGCACCACTATCTGATAGCTAGATTAATGATCAGAAACGTTTCTTCTCTCTTAGCTGGACCCTGTCGCATACAGGATTGAGCCCATGATACTGCCAGACTTGGACTTGAAGCCTGTTTTGATCCCACATCACAAAGGGAGGAAGAGGCTACATCTTGGTATGGCACTCTAGAATCAGATTTTTCTCATTCTTTCTCTTGAATTTCTACTTGCATCACCCCAAATGACTAGACCACTGTTCTTAGTGTCCACTACTAAAAATGTTTTAAAAAAAAGTTAATACCAAACATTGACACAATTAAGTGTCATCATTAAATCCTAAACAGAGTTGTTGAATGTTCTAACTGCATGTTGTTTCCCCAGTTCAGGCCCTTGTGAGCTCTCCAACACTCTTAAAGGCCCTATATGTAAATTGTTACTCTTACTGACAGTGTATGTCAGTGGCCGTTAGGGGAACTGCAGTCAGTCTCTTACACACGCTCCTGGCTCGTGCGTGCCCCGTGTGTGTGTGTGACAGGCAGGCTCGGGAACGCGCATGACATCACATCCGGTAAATTTGCCGTGAAAACTCGGCCCGAGTCCTCCCCAGTCCTGCTCATACAGAGACTGAACGGCTGAACAGAGAGAGACAAGGCTGGTGTCATTAGTTCTCATTAGCTACGGAGAATTCACTCATTGGCAATAAAAAACGCAAAATGAATGTTAATTTCGGCCAAAAACGTACATATAGGGCCTTTAATTGTACGCAGTTCCAAATACAAAGACGCCATTCTTGCATTGACCCTACAATGCACTTACAGTATGAATGTTTTTTTGTTTTGTTTTTTGACTCAACAAATTATCAGAAATGTAATCCCTAAGATCAGGCTAAATTAGTATGGTGGGCACTGACTGAGATGTTCTCTTGTTGGCTGTTTTAATGTGAACAACAGGACCATGTGATGATATGAATTTCCTTGTCTTTCTACATTGTCAACACAGGTCTCTGATAATGGATAGTGATTTAAGTTTCTCCATCTTTCTCTACGTAGATGGATAGATAGATCAATGGTGGTCTCATCAAATAAAAATGTATAATAAAGAATGGCAGAAATTGATTTCTTGATTCTTCTTCTTGACTGACTTAAGAACCTTAAGCAGTTGCGTGTTTAAAATGTTTTTCTCACGCTGAGGGATTTAGTAATGGCTTCCTCTTTGTTGCAGAGCTGAAGGAGAGCCTCTCTAGGATGGGCTCAGACCTGAAGCAGGGTTTCATCAGCTCCCTGAAGAGCGCCTGGCAGACGCTCAATGATTTTGCTCGTGCTCACACCTCCTCTGACCAGCTACAGGCAGAGCTGGCCATCGTGGCCAATCGGATCAAGGAGGAGGAGGAGAAGCAAGTGCAAGAGGGTGAGTTTGACTTCCCTCTAGAAGAAATGTGTAACTGGTAGATTGAAGAAAACGTTTCAAAGTCAGAAATTCGCTTTTTAAGGATTATTTACATTATGTACCGTCATTACTTAAAGCAAAAAATTTTCAGGTGGTGTAGAAATTAGTCAGTCTGGGAATTCAGCTTTCTGTTTGATGCTCTTTAATTCAAAATGGTTTCTGTACAGTGTGTGATTGATATCATCACATTGGTTTGTCGCAGAGCATAAGATTTCAGAAAGTCCTGAGCCACAAAGAGAGGAGGAGCCCCAGGTGAAGATAGGGATGCTGAACGGGGGGAAACGCATCGACTATGTCCTGCAGGAGAAGCCCATTGAGAGTTTCAACGAGTACCTGTTTGCCCTTCAGAGTCATCTGTGCTACTGGTACGGAGGTCTTGTTGATTTCACACTCATTCTTTTCACCATTGCACATTAACTTCTTAACCCCATCATTTACATTCAGTGAATCAGTCCTTCCAGAGATTTGCGATTGCAACATTTTAGGAAAAATTATTACATCCTAGTAAAAATTGCAATGGCTTGCCAATTGGACCAATCCTCACACTTTTACTACTAACAGCTGAGTGACTCTTTTTAAGATCATGATGAGGTCGTGTAATATTCACAAATCATCACAGTTCTACCACAGTATGGCTACATCAAAGCGATTGTCAACAATTACATCACTGCAAGATTGCAGATTGATTCTAACGTTTTGTCTGCCGTTGCACTTTTTCTGGAAATAAGCCTGCTGCAATATCTATCACCTTTAGCTGAAATAATGACAGAAATGTCTGACACATCTCAAAGTAACGCAGAATCCTGGAGGGACAAGTACCTTTTCAGAAATAATACATCCACATAACGTCAGTGTTTTGCTTTTCAGACCAATGGCTCAACTTTTTTTGTCTGAGCCATTGGCGAGATGCAGATAAGGCATTCATATTAACACCTCTGTTGTTTTATAGGGAATCTGAAGACACAGCCCTGCTTATTCTCAAAGAGATCTACAAGACCATGGGGATCCATCCTGAACAGATAGTACATTAATACAATCAGGTATCTGAGATGAAACGTTCCCCATTAGGTTTATTTCATGTCAGTACTCCTGGGTTTCCTGTGCCCGTTCCTTTTTTATTTTTGTTTCTCTTATTTTATATTCATACAGTTTATTGTAGATTGACTAGTTTGAATTTAAATTTTTATAGAATAAATTATAGAACTAGTCAAGTTGCCTTGGAGTTTACTGTATATCATCAAATTAAATATTAACAAGAGAAATTACATAGCAGCAGTGAATGCAACCTTCTGTAAGTTTTATTTCATGGCCAAAATATACCACAAGTTATTCATCTTTGAAGTGTTATGTACTGATCATGAAAGGAAGACATGTAACATTTCTCCTACAGGGGGAGGAGATTGACTGTAAGACTATCTACAAAAAGCTGTAATATTTGCAAAAACATTGATTAAAAAATAACAGTACAGGATGTAATGTCAGCTTTGCCTGCTTTCCTTGTCAGAAAAAATAAAGCACTTCTTGCCTGCTCTATTTAAGGTTTTTGACAGCTGTACTCATTACATTGTGCCTCTCACTTTTGACAGTCACTTTGCAACATAACCATTCAAGTGTAACATCCTTTCTCATCAAGAGATGGAATAAAAATAACAAGTCTACAGCTGTGAACACAGCTTCAAACAACGATTTCAATGGCCTTGCAAGAACTAATGTAATTTCCAAAATGTCATATCACTTTAAGCATGTAGGCACATGAGACATAAGTATTAAACTTACAAGTATGGGAGGGAAAAAAACAATATTAGAAAAGTATTTACATGAGTGGCTGTAACATTCAACCTCAGTCTAGTATTAGGAATCATAGTGCTGTGAGCGATTCTCTGGGCATAAATGACAAATCTCTTTACAGACAATAATACTGGTCCATTCAGACCTAACGTCAAAGCGGTGCATGCTTTAAGCAGATCTTTGCTCCTGGCTCTAACAATGTAGTCAACATGCTGCTCTGCTAAAGAAGATGACTACTTGGAAGCTGTCATCTCCTAAGCAAAGAAAGACTGACTGATTGTCCCTTTCAACACACACTATGCTAACATAAAAAGGTCCCTTTTTACCATGTTACCAATTTGAACCAACTTATACAACACAAATTAAACAATATGGCTCCATAGAGATCTGGTCATGTAGAATGTGCTAGAAAGTGTAAGAAACATTGTTTGTAAATTGCTTTGATCTCAAATCGCAGACAATAAGATTGACTTGATAATGACAGGAGGGCTGGGGAAGAAATTGGTTGTGACTCACTTTGAAGAGCTCGACTGACAGCTGTGTTTGAAGCAGGTGCATTTGGCTAAAATGAAAGATGAGAAATGTATGTTTCCAATTATACTAACCATGCTTATTTAATTGATTTCAATACAATGTCAACCTTAATCCAAGAGATATATTATCACGTGTTTTACATGAATCCGTTCCCAACCTGAACTCATTTTTGATACTGCTATAGAAAGTTCTCTTCAATGGAATTATAGCGTGTTTTGAAGTTTCACATTGATCAATGTAGTTGTTCGTTTTCATACATTCATCCGTGTCTACAGCTGAGCGGTGAAATGTTAACAGGATCCGTGTGAACGGGTCTTCGCTATAGTGCATTAATGATGTCACCGATACTCGCGGTCACAATGCTCGTCCAGTCTGGAATGACGCTGGCTATGTCGAGCCTTGCTCAGTCCTCTGACTTGCTCTGGGTCTTGAAGGCCTGCTTGCGTAGGTGAGCCTCGATCTCCTCGCGGAACACCAGCATGCCCAAGTGCGAGTGGGAGGCCTCGTTCATGGCTTTGGACTGGATGCACATGCGGTACTGCTCCGGCGTCAGCTCGTCTGCACACTGCTTCTCGTGCCACATGTGGAAGAGACCCGACACCGGCGTCCGGGTCACAATCAGGTCACTCCGAAGATACTTTCTGTACAAGTGGACATCTTCCACACCCCAGCCTTTTACTTCAAGATCGAAACCCCCTGGGGGGGAAAACATCAATTTGCAGGTGGTTCAGTCAAAGTCAAAAGCTTTTTGTATGTGAGTATGTGAAGCTTTATGATCATAAAAAGATCACCGCTTACCAATATTTAGGAAATCTGAGCGATACTGACACGTCATTCCAAAGCCAAAATCTCTCCAGAATCCAGCATCCTTCTTATGAATCTATTTGAAAACAAATGTGTGATTACTTTTTTCAATACCTTAAGATTGTCATAAACAGTAACACAAGTAGGTATACAGTAAGTACAAGTATTCCTTCTTGCAATGAATAAAATGCCTCAAATCAACTGTTTTAACAACTGACTACAAAGACACAGGTAAAATATCATAAAAGACTGACATATTACACCATCTCTACACGTACATGGAGCAACTTGGTACTAAATGTGAACTTTCACAGTCCTTACCAGCTGGAGTTCAATGGGTGGAGCCAGCTCCAAACTTCCATAAACTATGGCAGGATTGTACAGACTAAACACCACCGGATAGAAGACTTTCTTGTCTACAAAACACAAAAGCAAGCACATTTCAGTACATTTAGCAACACTCAAAACTGTCAACAAAAGCTCAAAGACCATCTGTGTAATGAATCTGAGCTGTAAATGGATAAAAACCTACTCGGAGCAGAGTGGAGACGACAAGTGCTGAGGAACTCCAGTGTAAAGTGGATGTCCACGTCACAAAAAAACATTAAGACATCGCCCTTCTTCCAGGCATGAGCTCCAATATCCAGACCCCGACCCCTGGAAAACTCCTCGTCCACCGGGATGAGACTGTAATTGGAGAAGCTCTCCTCTCTAAGAAACAAAAACAAGGTTATTTCAACTAAACTAGACACCGTGAATTTGTATTTCCTTGATAAATCTCATCAAAAGCAAATCTTCAGCAAAGGGACACACCTTGACATTTTTTCCAAAGAGGACTTCACTTCCTGTAAGCCCTCTTGCCCAAAGTAAACCACAGTCAGATGTACTCGTCTGTCCTGCTGTACGCACACCTCCCTAGAAACATGAACATATATCATACATTATTCAAATAAATTACCAGGAACACATAGCCTTAGACACAATTTTGATGAAAAATGAAACAAAAGGTCTATTTCATGCATGTTTGAACAGAGAATATGCTGGCTACTTGGGTAGTGTGTGGCTGGCTGCAAAGCAAGAGAGGGGGACAGTCTGATTAAACTACTAATATAAGTCACATTCATTCTCACCTGAAGTTGTGTAAGAACTGTGAGAAAGTTTCTACTCTGCCCGCCAGCGGCACAATGATGTTAATAATCATTCCTGATGTTTCTACAGACGTGCTCCTGACTTTCATCAAGGGACCAAAAGGGCGAAAGAGCGTGACATGACGGAAGCTGCTGGAATCCTCTTCGGCAAAGAAGAGCTCGTAAAGCGAACCTTTGTCCCGCTCTGTCCTGTACAGTCCTGCCAACATAAGACATATAAAGAATACTACACCGAGAAGACATAACAGCTATCGTCAAACCTTTTTCATGAGGCAATACTACATTCCTTCGTCTGTAGCCCATAAGTGCTGATCCACATGCAGGTAGTGTAGGTCTTACCCTCAGTAAAGTGGCTCTCTGTGTAGGTTTGTCTCTGCATTGGCATGTCGTCCTCCACGCCGTCGTCCTCATCGGGGTTGTTGATGATGTCCAGTGCAGCCTCGAGGACCTCCACCAGCTCGTCCCTGCGGTCTTTACGGACAGGCTTCTCCTCTGGGTGCCGCGTCAGCCCCATCTCCAGCTGGTACACCTTGGAGGAGGTGAAACTCTCAAAGGGGACCAGGGCGTACTCGCTGGGCAGGCGTGCCCCTGTGTTGACCTCAGCCTTGTCAATCTGGGAGTGGAGATACTCCAGCAGATCTCCCGGCTCCTGGTCTTTGGTCTCAGCCAGGCCCTGCACCCCGGGAAGCTCCTTCCTGTCCTGCAGGAGCTTCAGCTTCTCACTCATCTCCTGCAGCTCCTGCTTGAGCTGGGCGATCTGCCGCTTGAGGCTGGCGGCACGGTTGAGGTGGCGCTCCTCCTGTTCCTGCAGCAGGGCCTGGTAGTACTCCTTCCCATAAGGCTCTCCTGCTAGGCCGGGCAAGACCAGGCTGACGTCCGCCGGAGGGGTGCACTCCAGCAGGTAGGCAAACAGCAGCAGCACCAGCAGCAGGAAGAGGCCCAGGAACAGCCAGCGAACCCGGCCCTGCAGCAGCAACCCTCGCCTGGGCATCACGCTCACATACAAGCTACGGCCGGCAAGTCTGCATTCCCTTTTCCCTCTGATCTCCTTCGAGATGCACTTATTCACATTACATACAATATGTATCCGCACGTCATCTTAGAGATGTGGAAGGCCCTTTACAATTTTTTGACGTCCAAGCACATTTCTTGAGCAAAGAAAATCCACAATGGGCAAGTGTAGTAGTCAAAAGCTTCTGTGTACTTTCATGTCATTTTATTAATTGCAGAAGATCTTTGTATCTTGGTTCTTGGCATTGAAGCAATGGTCCTCTATAAATCTGCAAGGTGTTCACCTAAAGAAGACAAGACAAATCCACAATGAAGCCACAGTAAGTATCTTTAGCTATAAATGTAGCTATTGTGGCACAGGTGTGTTAAGACTTCATAAGTGGCCATGATTCAGAGCAGTTCATTGACGGTTATCACGTAGCTGGGTGCGTCCTAGTCTGATACAAGTTTCTACCTGAAAATTTTTACAACATCAGTATGTTACCATTCAGCCAACGTCACCATTTCATTCACACTCAGTGGGCCAAATGTTTTCTGCAAACAGGATGTGTAACATTTGTCTGTTTCATTGAGATTTTACATTTCAAGGCCATAGAAAACATGAATAACATCAGCTACACCACAACTGTTTAAGCTAGCTCACGGCAGCTAGCTAGCCGCTTAACAACAGCAGAGAGGAAACTGGTGGCAAAGCTCAACTTCCGTCAAAGTTGCAACAGTTTGTGGAATTTGATTTCCGGATAAGCCGTTTTCCTCTTCAAAATAAAAGCATGGACACGCGAATTAAAAAGGTGCACAAGAAATACATGAAATCAGAAGGGGAACCTCCTAGTTTGAACATGTATATGCTGAATTGACCAGTGGACCCTAACAACTCAGAAAAGGTATTGAGTCATTTTCTGCTAATAAGTACGGCAACATTAAACTGCCAGATTTTGGACACAGAGTTTGATGTTCTCTCCCATTCAAAGAGAGAAAACAGAACAGAGTGCATCAGTGGGATTATACAGTGGTCACACCTGTACGCCTACACTGAAATACTGAACTACCTGGGATGATTTCTGCTTTGTGAAGCCACTGGCTTTAAGATTTGTTTTAACTTTAAGTGGCTGGGCTATTACTAAACCCATGTCACTTTTGGCCTATGCTCAGACAACATACAGGTCTGTATAATACTCACATGCAAAGACTGACTCACAAAGACTCCTACTAGCCTACAGTGGAACTTCTACCTTGACATGATATATAATGTCAATTGTCAAAACTTAAGTTTATCTTGAGCTGGGCTTCTACCTTCGGAGATAAGTGACTTAAATCACAAATCACACAGCTTCGTCTGAAGCTCATGCAGACAGCCTTGATTTGAATGCAACTTATGACGTAAGAGTCTTGGTCAAGGTTATAAGGCATTAGATTTTAGGCGTTTGATTGCAAATTATCTCAACAGAAGTTACAGAACAATTATAAAAGTAGAATTTTTTTTAAATTAGGTGCTGCTTGGTGGGTTATCTATATGCCGAATGAACAAAAAGACTAACGATTCGTGGAAAGTCTTAAGTGATGTTTTAACAGATATGTACGTTTGCAGGAAAGCAAGGCAACATTACACACAGATTTTTAAATGAACTTTGGCCTGGCGAGAACGTCACGTATCGGGGCTTTCTTTTGACTGACGTGGCAATGACATTTAATGTTTTGTATTGGCCATTATGCTAAAATACTTATTACCATATATTTGGCACACTTTTCCACAAAATCTTGACCTCTGACCCCACTTCAGCGCCTTCTGTTCCTTTGGAAGCCTTGAAATATATTTATCGTTAAGATCTATTTTGAAACATCTAAACCGGATGTCCACACGTTTCTGCTGCTAGCTTGGCTACGGTGCTAGCGCCGCTATACGCTTTTGGGTTACTTTTGATCCGTCAGGGAGTATGCTAGACACTTATTATGATTTACAAGCAATAACTTACCTAAACACGTCATTGTCCATTTCCTCTTGCCCTGTGCTCGTATGAAACAAACAGCAGCAGGCAGCTAATGTTACAAGATGCCACGGAGCAAAGAGAACCGTTTCGTAAGCTACTTCCGGTCAACAAGTAACCAATGGGAGCTCTTTGTTACTGATTGTCGTCATCAAGCATGCTGATGCTACGTGTTATTTATTATTATTATTACTAGGTGCCCGTACCCGTGAATGAATTATGAATTATGAATATGTGGAGGGCTATATAAGCTAAATATAATAAAGGAATTATTAACTTAATGAATGCAGCTATGACATGAGCAGTGAGCACACAGCATGCTCACAGTCTGCTCTCACTTTCCCACTGTAATATTCCTATAATATTCCTATAGGGACTTGTGCCTACTGTGCCTGTGCTACTCAATAGTAAGTTCATACTGTACTTTTATCTCCTATGTATTACTACAGGAATTGGACAGGTCACCAGTCCATCACAGGGCCATTTTAGTCATTATTTTAGTCATTTTTTTCATGTTTTGATTGTTTCAGTCACAGAATAATTATTTCTACTAACACTGAGTTGTGAAAATAAAGGAGATTTTACAATTTCATTTGTTGTCCCATCAAAACCCCACTGAGCATGGTGAAAATTCAGAGAAAGGAACAGGGGAAGGAGGGAGGGGTGTCATTTTTGTTGTATCTATTTGAATTTTATCAGAATCCTAGTATATAATCCTAGTGCTGTTTCCAACCTTAATGTCACATTTCTGAAACACCACCCAGGACTTGAACTCACAATCTTTGTATCCAACTGCAGGCCATGAGCATGTTGATAACCGAGCAGTGGTATGATCTGTGGTTTGTTTGTACTTTGAGTTCATGTGTGAACAGCTCACATAAGGGGACAAAATCTGAAACACAGATACAATTCTGAAATCTGACATGCCTAATCTAGACATTATGTAAACAAAAATGATGTTGTTTTTACGAAGATTGATGCCTTCATAGGCGAAAACTGGATGTGTAAATATGCTGTATTCTCCATTGACTACAATGTATTACATGACCTGAGAATTCAAAATTCTGTCAAGAATTCAGTTTTTGAGATATAATTAAGATTTTTGAAGTTGTGCATCTACAATTATTCCTCCATTCAGAAATGTATTTTTATGAAGATTGAACTTTGATTAAACCATTTCCTAGCAGTAAATGTTTACAGTGCCATTTACAGTCAGATATTTTCATTCACTGTGGATGCAATTTTGGTCCAAATGAAAATCCCTTCAACCATGACAATACTGTGCAGCAATTTTTTGACATTTGAACGAAATTTGTAGAACTAGTCATGTTTAATTAGTTTTGCAGTTTTTGAAAAAAACAGAGTGGTGGACTTCATAATTTCCACTAGGTTGCAGCATATAAAAGTTTCTTCTCACTTGGGCCTAGATTTGAATGAAAGTTGCAAAGTCGTAGCACGTACACCAGATTTTTAAATAATTTTTGTAACTTTTTAACTTTGGAATGATTGTTGTATTTACACAAAAATAGGTGTCTGCATTTCTTGGACTGACCTCTATTGATGTGACAATTTTCATAACAATTGACCAATCTGTTCTATGGGCTGCTTTAGCCCCCCATTGCCAGAAAAAATAAGAAATAAAAGAAGAAATATTAATTGTTTGAAACTGACCACACTATATTTGATGGACTTGTCTTGACCCAAGGAACTCAGGGAAAAAATAAGTTTGTCGATACGTGAAACGGTTTAAGAGTGACAGGCCAAAAAGTGACCTTGACTTTAACTTGATGGTGGCACTAGAGGGATTGATTTAAAGGAGCATACAGATACATTGAGGACTTGCATGGATGTATAAAATAATGGATGAGGTGTAGAAAAATGGCGGCCCATTCATTCCAACTCACATGTGCATTAGGGTCTTTCTTTGAGCGTTCCCGTTGCTTAGAGGCTTGTTCACAGTGCACAGAAAAGAAGACCGTGTGCAAAGCCACGGAACAGCTGGGCACCTATGTAGCTTGGAGGGGAATGAGCATATCGCCACCCACTGGATCACTGATGAACGGCATGTCAGGACTGAGCACAATCACGTGATTTTCAACAGTGACTCGACGGACAGACGGATGGACAGACTCAAGCAAATCATAGGTATAGAGCCGCACATCTCGCGTTGCCCAGCTAAAAATGCCTTGATATGGCTATTGGTGGCATTTCAAATATTTTTCACCTAATGGTCCTAAAGTCCTTTTTGAACTTGTGCAATGGCTAGAAAAAGTTTGTTGGCGTTTTACAGGCGTTTCTTTTCTAATGTATCTCTATGGGAACAAGACCGTGTGCAAAGCCACGGAACAGCCGGGCACCCATGTAGCTTGGAGGGGAATGCGCATACTGCCACCCACTGGAGCAACTTGCAGTGTAAATGCCATTGTGAGCTCGCCACTTTCAGGACTGTTCACCGTAAGTTTCGATTCTGTGTTTACACGCCACTGCGCATGCTCACGGACTCTCTCTCTCTCTCTTTTTCCTCTCTCTGTGTCGATTCAGCTTAATCAGTTTACCCCAAAACCCACTACAAATAGAGCATTTCAGAAGCGGAGCGTCTTCAAGCAGCTGTGAGCATGCGCAGTTCAACAATCAAGCATGCGCAGTTCAACAATCGAGCATGCGCAGTTCAACGATCTAGCATGCAGTTCAACAACAGACGGACAGACAGACAGTCTCGGGCAAAGCATAGATATAGAGCCGCGCGTCTCGCGATGCCTGGCTAAAAAGTGTTTTTTGGGCCCCATGGCGTCATGTGACTTGCAGTTCCGAGCTTGGCCACTACGCCAAAATCGCCTGACAGCCCAGAGCTGTTCCTGAGGGCTTGAGTGCTTGTCTATGAAATGAGAAATCATTTGATCATGATTGGCTAATGCTTTGCAGAGATATGGCCAACTTCCTGTTTCTTCGCCGCCAACTTCATTCGCGCGTTGCGGCCAAACTGTTTGGAGTATCAAAATTCTTTTGAATAAAGGCATCCCAAAAATGCTTCCTTTCGCATATGGTGAAGATTGGATCAACTTTGTAGAAGAAGAAGCAAAAAATTTGTTTTTGACAAAACTCAATATGGCGGCTGAATTCATTGCCAGAAACGGAAATGGATAATGCCCACATTATCCATCAATACATTAACACATAGTATGCCTGTCCTAACGTAATTTTCCAACAATGTATTATTCCACAATATTTGACACATTGAATGGCTACATTCTGCTTGAAGAAATCTGAAAGTAAATATTTAATAATAACAAAAAAAAATTACATTTCTGAAAATTATATTGTAATCTAAAATGAGCAAAACATGTCTGGAAACTAATTGAAAATATACATTATATTATAAATATAAGAATTTATGCAAACCACCAAACTTAAAACCGTGGAACAGTCAAATTTTTTACATTGTATAAAGATTGATCAATAAACAGCTTATATATACAAGTTTACTAGCATGGTATCTTTATGGCATCTTGACAAGAGACATGAACTGGGCTAACATACTGCACATTTTTTATGTTTATTATTAATTGGAACATAATCAAATAATAACAACATAACAATGATGATACTCATTAGTTTACATAATCATACTTTTTTTTCAACAAAGATTGCCATTACAATTAATCAAAAAGTTTGAGTTTTGACACAGGACATGGTCACAATCTACATTAAGACTCATGTCCTTACACTGGAGTAGCACTCACTAGTTGATACTTTTCATGTAAAAAAAAAGAAAGAAAGAAAGAAAATACTTTTACTGAACATGTCTGCATTATTTTTCTTTGGCAAGAACAGTTTGAAACATTATGTGAGGGGGAACACACAAGTGGTGTTTTACATTTTGAAGAACACAATCCTCTCAAGTAGAAACTTTACATTTTCAGAACAAGTTCAGCGTTCTCCCTTTTGTCCACTCAATCCCAGAAGTCTACAACAGGTGATGGTAAAGACGTCCCCTTTAATTCCTGGGCTGGAACAAGATCTTCACAGTCCTACATTAATAATTGGAGGCTATTGTAGAAGCGGCACAGGCACTTGAAAGACATTGACACTGACATACAATCTGGTACAATAGTCATGCAATGATACAATTTGGCCAACATGACCTTGAGGTAATGATTAACATACCGATGAGCTGCATGAAGCATGGTCTATGTTATTCCAGCCATTTTGCAGCAAAAAAAGACCCCAGTTTAAACTTTGAATACCCGTGCAACAGAAATAAAAGGGAACCAACTTTAGCATCAGATTGTATATGTACAGTTTTATAGAAATATACACATCTACCAATTAGTAATCTTTTCTACAGTGCTGTTTTGTCTTTAGCTATCAAGCTTGTCCACAGCTTTTGCGGGTGAGGGCAAAGCCATCCAGTTTGCATAAACACTATCATTGGCATATCTTGTAAAGACTGGATTAGTGGCATCATGTCTGTTGAGCGGTACCGGGCTCTTCTCAGGCCAGTTCGGGTATGACATGCCTAAAAACGAGAACATATCATTTTTCTGCACTCAGTGAAAGATATACAGCGTGCAGACAGTAAGGCTCTCAAATCAAACTCTGTAATGTTAATTTCTGAAGCCAATCCTCTGTGCAGATGAGACAGAAGTGTAAAGTAATGGATTGGCATACATAAAGTGGAAGATAAACACGATGTTTGATGTATTATTTATTGTCTGTTGGTGACGTATCAGTGTTATTGTTTAGCTTGTTTTTGACCTAAATGGCTGCCTTACTGTAACTGTTAAAAAATGAAGATAGACAACAAGTCACAGTCAGGTCAGGGTTTAACTTCCTTACTAACAGGCATCTTATTGCTAAATACTTTTGATAGACTATCAAATGGATGATCAATATCTTGAGGCAAACATGTGTTCTTTACTTTTCATCAATGTCTCCCAAGAGTTAAGTTAAAAGCCTTACTGTTTCTCTGTTCAGCATTGTGGAATCATCATAGATTAATAGCTAATATACATTAGAAATTCAGGAAATCTAAGACAATCTGGAATTCAAACCACAATGAGTGATTGATTCAGCGAGGACCTGTTTCAAATGTTACATACAGTTTCTTCCAATGCAAGAAATATGGTATGTGAAACGATGTAATGGAAATGTGATGTAATGAAAAATGAACTATGTACAAATAAAATGACGATGAAACATGAGGATGAGCAATGGCTTATATAAATTAGAATGACGGGAATATTTAATATTTACAAATGTAGCATTTTTGGTCAGCATTCATGTACATTAGAAGCAGGTCCAAATAAAAAGAAAGTCAAGACACAAGATCTTTTTCACTGAGTCTCTCATTTACGGTGAAATGGGAGATATGTCAGCGATATCAGAAAAGGCATGCCTAGATCACAGTCACACACACTTGACTACGGAAAGCCAATCACAACTTGCCAAAAAAGAGAGCTTGTGTGTCCTGTTTCTAAAATCTAGTAAATGCATGGGAAATTCTACCATAGAGCTTGTTTTCAATCCATGTGGAGGGGAGGGTTCGAGGGAGAGGGGCGTTATTACAGTCCACTAGTGGTGTGTCCTCTTCAGAGAGGGCGTCGTCGTACAGCAGGGCGTCGGCTGGCGTGGACGCCGCCAGGTCCAGGTAATCCTGACAAGAGGAGATAATCACCTGATTAGGCTAATCACCAAGCAGAGGAGTCACTGAGGCACGCACGGCACGCTAATGCTAAGGCCGGTCGTGCTCCTGCTCGGACATCATGCGCTGACATCTACACTGATGCAATGCAAGATTCTACTCGAGGGGAAATTTGTGCAAAACGTTTCTAGTCAATGCATCCGTCTTCTTGACTTCTTTTGATGAATTTGAAGAGCTTTCCTGCTGTATTCAGGGACGTTTGCATTCCTCTGACCTTAATCCACTATATTTAGCCTCACTACAACAACAACAGCCTAACTGGTATGCTCTGTGATTATACTGCCCAATGCCGCATTTTAGGATTGCTCTTGAAACACAAATTATGGTATGTAAAGTGCTTGGGAAGGAGAGGAATAATAGATCTTACAGAGAAGCAATGCTAGACGTGTGTATATAACATTTCCTTTGAAAGAGTGTCATGTGTGCATATGTGACTAAACAGCAAGAATAAAGTTAACATGCTGTCCTCCAGGAATGATGTAGTGCTCCTTTCGGACCAATTAAAGTTTTGTCAAAGTTTTGTCAAAATTGGCCCAGTAATTTTGGAGCTGTCGTGTGTGACTCACAAATGCATGGAAAGAGACGGATGAATAGTTTCCCCTCATTTCTTTCCAGCGGAGGACGAATGAATAAGTTATTATACTATATAGCTTAATCATACCCGACTTTTCACCATCATCTTTTCCAGTTCTTTGCTGATGTCTGAGAATGTGGGCCTCTTGTCTGCTTCTTGTTTCCAGCATCGAAGCATGAGATTATACCTACAGAGAAAAATGTGTGCCATGGGTAAAATACTTTTCATATGAACTCTCCCAGCAGAGTCATTTTCCATTTTACAGATGTTGTAAAGTAACAGAATGGAGCTCACATTTCCTCTGAGCAGTTCTCTGGTTTCTCCATCCTGTAGCCGGTCTTGAGAAGGTTAAAGAGGCGTTCAGGAGCAATACCTGGGTATGGGTTTCCTCCCAGTGTCACAATCTCCCACAACAGCACACCAAAGGACCAGCTAGCAGGACACAGAAGACAAAGAACTCATAAGAATATTTAAATAAATAGTGTTTGGAATAATCTATGTAACAGTTTAAATCACAGCCGTACTTACACGTCACTTTGTGTTGTGTAAATGTGATCAAACAAGGATTCGATTGCCATCCATTTAACAGGAATACGGCCCTGGAAAAGAGTGAGAGACAGTGGGATATTGGTTTATTTCCAGTTGAGAAATTGTAATAACTAAAACAAAATGAGCAGTGAGCTGTCTGCTTTCTTTACCTTGCTCCTCTTCACATAGGAGTCCTCTTCATACACATCTCTGGAAAGGCCAAAGTCTGAGATCTTCATCTTCCGCCCCTCAGCCACAAGCACATTTCTTGCTGCAAGGTCTCTGTGAACAAGCTGTTGGACAAAAAATGCTCATTTCAAGTGCCTGAAGTCAAATACAGGTATTTTCTTCATGAATTTATCATCCTTTTCACACAGATCCCATCCTACAAAGGTCAAATTCAAAAGATTAGTTTGCTAGTCAAATACCTTCATTTCGGCCAGGTACTGCATACCCCTGGAGATCTGCCACGCGAAGGAGATCAGGTCACCCATGGTGAGTGCCCTGTCGTCTGGGTTCTCCAGGTAGCTGGAGTTGCGGTTGGCATCCCTGCCCATGTAGCTCGGTCCAACCTTACGACTCTCACGTAGGAAGTTGCGGAGTGATCCAAACTTGGCATATTCCACAATCAGATACATTGGGCCTATTCAGAGAAATACAGCACTTAAGACTACGTGTGCAACACACATGTCCACAAGGACGATGGCAAGAGGAATGAGGCCTTACCATCCTGGCTGCATGCTCCATACATCTTTATGACGTGCGGATGGTTGACTTGCTTCAGTAAAGTGAATTCTGACAGCAGGTCACGCAGTTCACTATGCGAGGCATTTTCTGTCACGGAGGAAAAGAGGGAATTGAAATAATGAAACCATTTATTCCTTCAGACATCCACTCCACATATATCATCGTTACTTCCTGGCTTGTCTGCTCTTTGTCTGGCCTGTCTTACCTTTAAGCATTTTCACAGCCACAGTGGTGTAACCAGCTTTTCCTTTCAGCCTGAATGCTGTCGCCTTGACAACTTTCCCAAACTCTCCTTCTCCTAAGGTTTTGCCAAGTACCAAGTTTTTACGAGGAAATTCCCACTTAGGATCCTCCTGTTAAAACAATACAATAACATGTCTGAATTCTCAATCGGTCCAAGATACAATGCTGAGGAAAAGTCTGTCATAGGTGGAATGAAGCGGCTTACAGGTATTTTGAACGTGTCGGTCTCGATGGATTCCTGTGAGCCACGGCGCAAATTGTTAGCAGGGAAGCTGATGGGGTAAGCCTGGGCTGGCCGGCGGAAAGTCATCTCAGCCGAGGCTATCGGGGGCTTGGGGGAGTTCTTGTGGTACCGGTGGATGAAGTATGAGGACAGGAGGATGGAGACGATGAAGGAGAGGAGCAGAGCCGTGGCGATGATGGTCTTACACATGTCGTCACATATAGCCTCTGGATGAGACAGAGCAGAGGATGTCACAGAATATCGTCATTTTTCAGTAAAGTGACAATCCATTCCTGGTTCAATCCTGAGGTGACGTGGAGTAGCAACACACAGAGACAGTGTTTCATTTTATTTTGAGGGGTTTTGTGTGATTTATGACAACTCACCCTCAATGTCATCCTTCTCACAGAAGCATTTCTCAGAGATGCAGTAGCAAGTTCCATAGCCAGCCTTGATTCCAAACATCAAGCCTTTTTCATGACCTCCGACAACCTCCTCTTCAGAGACAAATGAAACATGGACACATACTGAATGTAACAATCAAAATGTTCATGCTAACACATTTCTAAAAGGAAATGTGTTTTGAATGTTCTATGTCTTGAAATACTAGCAGAAATTCATCAGTGTAAAAAAGTAAAAAAGAAAGGCATGTGTTTCTTACTTGTACAATCTTGAGGGCATATTGACATATCCTTGCTTTCAACTGCATCACAAAAGCCATCTGGACATGTCCGGAGGTCAGGGGAGCAAGTCGAGTAATTCTCAGATATTCCTGGAATACAGATACACAGGGAGAGATGAGAAGTGGGAAAAACATAGAAGGAGCATACACACCAATAGATTCCCAAACAAACCACATATTTTTTGATTGCCAGTAAACTAAACCTATTATTTTTGTTAGCCTGTCATGATGTTAGCCTGAAATAGTCTACTTAAAGGTGATACGTGTAGCATTTTTAACATCAATAAATCATTGTGAAATTAATTGTGATACCTTGCTATGATTATCTTAAACAAATGAGACCA
>OMLI01078772.1:0-10957 GCA_900302605.1 Rondeletia loricata | reverse complement strand
TAGGAAGTTGGAAGGAGGTTATGTTTTCAGCCCTGTCTGTCTGTTGGTTTGTCTAAAAAGTAACAAACTGATTTGGCTGAAATCTGGTGGACAGATCGCTGTTGACCCAAGGATCACTGAATTCGATTTTGGTGGTGATCTGGATCTGGGATTTCCGCCGTTAAACGGAATAATGTGCAAACAATGTGCACGTATTCACATTAGTGTGTCTACAGAGGGTCGTACATATGTACAGGAAGTGTCTCGGTATGTAGACGTGTTCTGGCGTTTAAAAAACATTACACTGATTGGCCTAATGGGGGCGCTATAATTAAAGGTCAGAATGTTTAACTCGTATGTGATATCTCAGACACCACTGGTCCGATTTTGACGAAACTTTGACGAAACATGATGCTTTTTGACACTGTGCTCTGGCGTTTAAAAACATTACACTGATTGGCCTGATGGGGGCGCTATAATTAAAGGTAAAAATTTACTTTTAAAGGCCAGAACTACTAAACCACCGGTCTGATTCTGATTAAACTTGGAGGGATGATGCATCTTGTTACTGATTGGCCCAAGAGGTCATCATTCATGGGGGACGATGTATTTAGTGTTATCTGTCACTTTTTTAAAATGGTTATGTCATTTTGGAACAAAAAGCTTCATATATATACATTGAATATTCTGTCGCTGTGTCGATTCAGGCGGCATCACCAAGTTCACTGATGGTGTTTGATCTCATGAGAGCCGGCGGGTGAAAAATGGCGTCTGAAATCATGTTTTCAGATCGTAGCCAAAAAGGTGCTGTTGGTTTGATTCACTGTAGCGTTTCACATACATTAAAGAATCACACAGCCGCTAATCTGCCCGGCTCCCTCAGAGAGAAGTGCGGTGATTGATTAGTCAGGGCTGCCTAATTACCCACATTCCACCGCAGGCTCATCAGCGCTGCAGCCTCATTGGTCGATGTCTCGTCTGTTTGCCGTTTTTGTGCCAACTAGTCAGGATTAAACTGCAGAAAATGCAGAGCAGCATTAATGACAGGGCCCCGAGGACTTTAATGAGAACAAGCTGCTTTTTATAGACAAGAGGAACGTCACGGAAACGGAAAAACACAGACAACAGGAATATTGTGTTCTTTTGACACGAGGCGTTTCTACGGCTTTCTCACTCATCGTCTGTAATTCACTGGTTTCAGTTGTTAATATAAACTGTATAAACAGAGATGAAATATTAATGATTCTCACATACAACATGTTATCTCATCTAAGTAATAGATTTTCTAATCACTGAGCTGCAAAGAAAGCAAACCACACACATAAAAACAAGATTAATGGTTAATGTAGTAATTCATACAGGCAGAGAAAATCTCATTTTTGGTTCTGTCCTCTCTGTTACGCAAGACAGAATCATTTCAATAACAATTTTAGGTAACTAAAGATGACATCAAAATAGGAAAAAAACAATGCCGCAAGCGCCTGTTGTTCTCATACCTTCTCGGTTCTTTACGTTCAAGACGCTCAAATTCACAAACAGATACACATTTAGTCCCATTCAATTACTGTATTGGAAATCCAATTATGTTTTTTGCCAGCACTAATCCGAGTCTGGCCATCGGCCGTTCCCGATAGCGCTGTTTGCCAGGGAACCGGCTCCAATCAAAGCTCTGACTTCTGTTAAGGCCTTGTTTGATGCTGCACAGGCGCTAATTCAATTAATCAAGCGGAAGCTTTGAGGTGTGCTCGATTTGCGGAGAGTGAGTAGATAGGACTATGAGGTTGGAGGGAGGCAAGGTGTCGGCAGAAAATTCTCTCTTTCAGTCAGGCTAGGATACAAATTACTCTCCAAATAATGTTTGCATATCCCTGAAAGCTAAACCATTAAGACTTCACGTAATAATCTGTGACATTTTCACATAAATAAAAGTCTGTCCTGCTCCTCTCTATCTGACCGAACACAACAGTGATCCAACCTATATCCAGTTCATGAAGCTTTTCCACTTCCTGTTCTGAACACCCGGTGTCTGGTAGCTCTTTCCTGGGGAAAATCCTCTGCTGCACAGGAAGTGATGCGTTTTACGTTTCCGGTTTGTCTGTAATAAACAGAAGAAGAACTGGGTAGTTAGCATGAGCAGCGATAGCCAACATGGCTGAACAGACAAAGAGAAGAAACTCAAACTGCATCAACAGGAAACCCAAGGAAAAATAAATATGGTCTTATGTTGTTTGTAAATGTTCGAGAAAATAAAAGCCCTCCTATACATATGATGGTGAGGTATAGTTTTGTAATAAATAGAGGATTTCTTGTAAAAAAAAAAAAATATCTGCAAGGAAGAGGAAGTTCTCTTATTAAATAAGGCTTCATCCCAGATCATTATATTACTACAAGTTTAGATCAATACATTTATTAGGTGATGCCAGGGTTGCTGTCAGGTTTCAGTCTTGGTGAGTCTTGGACCGCTTCGAGCCGGACCGGACCGACCAAACCAAACACGCTGGAAAAAGTCTTGTTGGGCTCTGACTGGTCTAAACGCAAACTATATCGTTTCCAGGTTAAGAGCATCATGTCTCTTTTTTTCTACGTCTTTTATTGAGTCCATTCCCACTTTTCCCACATTCCTCCGCTGGTATGGAAACCTGAGTTCTTCCTCTTATACTCTTTTGCACTCTACGGATGCTACTTATTATTGCTGCATATTCCTATTGAATGCTTAGCTGATGAAAACTGTGATATATGGTTGGTTTGAATACTGTTGACAAAATGTACTTATTGTAAGTCGCTTTGGACAAAAGCGTCTGCTAAATGCCATAATGTAAATGTAATGAGTGTCAGAAACAGATTGAAGTATTCATTCACACCCATTGGAATCTCTGTGCTGAATTCTACACTTGAATAGACAGTTTTTATTCTTTTTGTATTGACTAGTGTTTAGTTTTTTACTTATTCACATGCACTTTGTAGAAACACATATTTAATATGTTGTAAACTTATTGTCAGAGACACACACACACACACACACACACACACACACACACCAGGGTTTCATTTGAGGAAAACATTCCCACAGCACAGAAGTGAGACCTGGTGGGATGTTTTCCTCGCATAGCTGTTCTCTCCCTGGGCTGTCAGCAGCAGCAGGGGGGAGGAAGTGTGTGTGTGTGTGTGTGTGTGTGTGTGTGTGTGTGTGTGTGTGTGTGTGTGTGTGTGTGTGTGTGTGTTTAAAATTAGAGGTTTCAGCTTACTGAAAACTGTCCAAAATAGCTAGTGGTTGTGATGCTCCTGGGCCAAGTGGAAATAATGAGAACATCTGGTACTGTTGTTTCCCCCAATTTACAAGTGAATGACTCATCTCTCCCGCACCGCAGTCTGCGCCCACCTGAGCGTTCCCAGGAAGCCGCTTTGGGCTAAACCGCTCCCCGATGAATGTGCCGTCAGTACAGTGAAAGGAAATTAATGTTAGCCATGTGATATCAGGGACCCGTTTGTTTAGTGTGAAACTGCTCTGTGACGAGTCTGTCATCGCTGGAGTGGAAGAGAGTTTGTCGAAAACGTCACGGCTGATGTTTTATTTTTATTTGTTAGGTAACGCTTTACTCCAACTGTTGGTTATGACACATTATTATGAGAAGGTCACGCCTCTCTCCAGCAAACTGGACTGAGGCATGGTTGTAGGCTACTAAAACAGGCTCAAAACCATTTGTGACACAATGTGTGTATTGGTCTAGTGATATTTGGTATTATATGATTTATTTAGCGCAAACCACTCCACTGCCAGTTATGGATGGCATTTGTGTATTTTTTCGTATTTATCCGTTAACTGTTGAGAGACGGCTGGAGAAGGCGGAGCGTTTTCTCTCGATTTTGAAAGGAAGAGCAGCTCATTTCACTCACGTACAACCAGAGTCGTATGAACAGCAGCCTACCAGTTTACAGAGACAGAAACACAAGGCCTGGCCTGATATTAGTGCAGCGACTGGTCTTCCTGGTCGTTGTATAGAAACATGATGTTCAAACTGAGAATCCTGATCTTGATCTTGTCCTTCTGTAGCCATGTAGAACGCCCAAGGCACCGTCCGGGTCTTTGGATTGCATCCTCTATTGAATCAGGGCTTCCCCTGCAAAGTTCTTCCTGAATGAGGTAGAGGAGCTCATAAAGGAGGCAAAAAAAGATGAAAACTTCCTTCAAGGTCGCAATGGTTCTGTCTCACAATGAGCTGCTGCCTGGTAAAAAAAAAAGACGCATAATCATGCAACATGGAGCAACAAAAGATGGAGAGATCTAAAATGACAAGCAAAAGCCAAATTGGCTTCAGATGAGAGAATAAACTCCCTCGGTATTTGAGTGTAAACGTATGAAGGTAGTAGCCTGAGGCCGGTTACTCTGCCACTTACTGTAAGATGCTAAATCAGGCTGTGCTTGTGCTTGCATCATTCGCTCATCAGGAAACGTAGACCCGGTACTTTATCAGCTAAAATATTAAGCCTGACTGCTGACCCGTGGACAGCATGACATGTATTATGACACTATTCTTTACCCATTACCTCTCCTCCCAACCAGACACCGTCCTGCAGCTTCAGAGGGGAGAACTTTGATCAAGGATCTTCATTAAGTGATCTTAGAGGTTGACATCCTGGGTTCAAATCCAGCCTGGGACCTTTGTTGCATGTCATCCCCCCTCTCCCTCCCTCCTGTCTCCCTCCACTCTAAACTGTTCAATAAAGCAAAACATGCCAACAAAAATAAGAAGAAAAAGAGACATCTGCACTGTGGCCAGGTCATTTGGTTCCCTTGTAGACTCTCAGTAGGAGACTAATGAGGTTCTGATGCCGGAGACAAATTAGGACGCATTTCTGCTTCGAGCATATAATGGAAACTGACATGGCTGACAATTGGCCTATTAGTGAGACTGAGAAAGACATGTTTAATGGGCTGTGCCTATAATGTGATCGGAGACATCGTCCATTGCTGCTTTTTCAAATCCGTGTCGGTGGTAAAGATTTCTCCTGTGTCTGTTGTATGCTAATTACATAAACAGAGATTCAATAAACGGAGAAGGAACGAGTTCAGTTTCACTGACTGAGAATGTCAACATCTGCTTATGAGACGTACACAAGGCAGCTGAGAGCAGAAGAAGAAAATGTGAAGTAATACATGAAATGTTGAGCTATTATTGAAGATGTACACATGAATTACTCTACTAAATTTTTAAATAAGTAAGCCTATCAGCCTATCAGAGTCTCTAATGTTTTTTTAGTTTAAATTTTTAAGGAAAAATCCACCCCATCCTTACACTGTTATATATTATCAACCTGTGATGTTCAACGCATTCCAGGATTTATTTTGTGTTCAAATGTTAGAATGTTTTTGGTGAACCCACTTTCCCTCAACCTGCCTCGTCTACTTCTACTTCAGTTAGTGATTTCCTACTTTTCCCAGAATGCCTTTCGACAACCCCCAGAGAAGGGGGTGAACTGGTTGCTTCCAATCAAAGGTGGGCGTGTAGGCATAGAAATATAGCTAGCTAGCCAACTAGTGGGTGGACATTTGTGCTTGTCTGTGATTGCGACCACGCCCCTTAATCAAAACGCCACAATGTCTTGTGGCTGCATTGCATTCTGGTCTATCTCCTCTCCTGTGGGTGGAGAAATTGGTCTCTCTCCTCTTCTACGATGGATTTCTCGCTGTATGATTGTTGAACGTCGGTGCAAAATGGCGGCTCTAGAAAGAAGCCCTCGCTCTTTGATTCTGAGGGACTGACACCAAAACCTGATGTTTACCGTTGATGTTTTAGATCGCTGAAACATTTTCCGATATCAAACTCCATTGTAGCTGCTGGAAACATCTGGACGTGACGTCACGTCGTCTACGATTGGCCAGTTATCCACAGAAGAAGAAAAAAACACCAAACAAGTTAAAGTGTTTTTTCCTGTAAGAGATTTGGTATTTTAGGCATTTGGAAAAAAAGACAGTTTTTGAATGTTCTTGGTAATATTTCAGAATACCAGCATCCCTTGTTTGCCTGCAAGGGTCCGTCATTCCCTTCATTTTCATCCTCCTCCTCCTCTTCCTCGTACCCCTGTCCATTATCTTCCATGGTAGCAGAAAACAGTGTTGTGGAGCATGCAGGGCACAGCGGTAACATGTGGTACAGCATGGCTCCACCTGGTCGGCCACAGTCGCCATAGCAACAACAGGAGAGAGAGGAGTGTGATGACATTCCTGCTGCACGATAACACAGAGGCCAGGAGATGAAGGGCTGCCAGAAGTTTGGGGATGGTACGACTCTTCATCGTATGTGTTTCCAGCTCATTACAGATTACATTGTATGGCTTCGTAACCTCTACCTTGTTTTGATCTCATCCTCTGAAATTCCAAAAAGAGTAGTTTACACATGAAATGCTCTTTCCCTTGGCTGTCACCTTCCCTGTCTACTCTAGGTGCTATAACAAGTGCATCGCAAGGTGAAATTAGCACTTTCTGGTTTAGTAAATCACACAGACGTGTCATTTGAAAAATCTAAATTTTTCCTTACAGCTGACACGAAATACATATAATTTAGGTCAATAGTACAAAAATATCTTACACATGCAAAATGCTTGTATGCCTGGTTAGTAGATACAAATTTTCCATTTTGACAAGTGAAAGAAAAAAACAACAACAACTTAGTTCAAATTGACCACGCCTGCAAGACCACCTGATCAAAATGTCCTCTGACAGACATGCCGTCTTCAATCCACCTGCAACCAGAATGGACCTGAGGATGTAAGACAGTAGAGTCGAGCATCTACTCTATGGTGGTTCCAATATGACAAGTTCAATCTTGGGAAGCCTTACAGTGAATGAAAGTGGATGTCATATCTATGTCATTCGTATTAGGGCTGCAAAAATAACCACATTACTGACATACTGCAGTATAGGAGGCTTACGGTAGTTGCAGATCAGATCAGTGAATAACCATGTGCGCACGGCATGATGGGATAGGTGGCAACGCGGACCAGGCGGAGTGGTCGCACTTGGTCTGCATGTACCTTTACTGCCAAGTGGCGAAAGCTATCACCATTACTGCAACGAGGGCTGTTTGTTTTTGTATTTGTTTATATATTTGTTTGTATGTTTGTGATTGTTTTAGTTATTCCAGGTTATTTGTATTTAAAATGCCTAACACTATTACAAGTAGGCCATTGTGAAAATGAATTTCCTCTTGGAGGACAATAAGGTAGCCAATCAGTTTATCTCTATTACTACCCAACCACTTTACTCACCTTAAGCCATCTGTCTTTACGGGGAGATTACGGCTGAAAGTAGATTCCAGATTCTGCCATGCTTCGTATGAACTGTAGACGTTGCCACTTCTGCCCCACAAATTGAGCATTTAGTTTTAAATCTCTTCGGTACACAATGGAGCTCTATGGAAAAGTCTACAATGCTGTTGTGAGGCGGCGGCGGTATACTTACAACAAAGTCAAACCTGCAGAAATAGAAACACAGTCAAACACGTTGCCGCATGCAAATTTGTCGTCCGTTCGTTTATTTAAACTCCATGCCAGTGGGGGGCGCAGGAGATTAAAGAGGTAACCGTAACCACGGGAAACCAGAAAGAGTGGTGACAAAACTCAGAGAAAAACAACAACAATGGCTGCGGTGAAAGAGCGACGAAGGGAAGGCGGCTGAGCGAACCTGAGGATTTATAAACCGTTTGATCGTCACAAAGGTGCAGAAGTCCTCTAACAAGCTCAGCATGCCGAGCCTCCACATCCTTTATTCTGAAGAGCTGACCACAAGATGTTCGTATGAACCAACCACGTGATATTTTAGACCAGTAGCAGACGGTCACAGTGGCGACTGGTGTGTGAAGAATTTAACTAATTCAGCCAGAAAGCCAGTTCACACTGTGGAGTCTGACGCCAGTGCGGCATGTCGAGGTTTTTTTGTCCTTTTTTCTGTACGAACCTGCTGCAATTCATTTCCACAGGAAGTATCCCGTGGCCTTTACCCAGCCGCTGTGGTCCAAATCACTGAGTCACCTGGAGGAAACGCTTTCTCACCGACATTTCTCCCAGGTAGGTGATCCAAGCTGTGATCCACAGTGGGATTCTAGTGGCCAATTAAAGGAATCAATAAGTTGATCACACTCAGCTAATTTTAAATGAATTCTGGGGGAATTTTCATGATATAATATCCAAGGGAATGCCACAGACCCTCATTACACTGAAATATTGGACCCTTATGAACCAACACTGGACTTTTAAAAATTATACAGCAGAGAAGTGAAGGAGGAGAAGTGAAATACTTGCAAAAACATAAAATATTGGTGGATCTTCGTGAGACACAATTACCTTTTCTTTCACCAAACAGTCAACACTTCAGAATGATTTGGCTCATTCGGATGGAGACGCTCAAATCAGTTCAGATCTTGGATCCAAACTCCCATTGACATTGCATTGTACTGAAAAGGGGGCGAGGCAAATTAGCATCCAAGGTAAATAAGCTGCTCATGTGACCTGACCCAGCTGGGCCTGGCAGTTCTGGCTCTGGAACCGGTTCAGACTTTTTGCCTATGATCACAATATTCCCCGAAGGGTAGAGAAAGACATATTTTACTACTGAAAATGGGCGGCATTCCCCTTTAAGTCCTTCATGCAGGTGTTCTAAGGGCATCAGATCACCCTTACTGCGTGTGTGTGTGTGTGTGTGTGCGCGCGTGTGTGTGTGTGTGACTATAAATTAGGATTACTACTGTGAGTCAAGTTGAAATTTTTAGCTAAAGTTTTTCTTATTTAACGTTACGTAACCTAAGGAACGGTTCTGGCACATAATATGCAGACTAACTGCATCCGCACTCAGATTCAGTAGTCAGTACCTGAATGTTCAGGTAGTGAGTGCGGTTGGAGAATGCGGTTGTCACTCTCCTTAATAATCGAACTGTGTGTGAACATTAAGCTCTCCAATGAGGAGTGGCAACTGTATTCAGCTGCAGTGTGTATGTGGCCAGTGTGTGTAACTGCATAAATATGAAGCAGGGCTGCAGCGTGGCGCTGGAACAAGAGCAAAGATTGGTGTGCCAGACTGAATCCAGCAAAAACAACATGTGAGCTACAGAATGGCTTCTATTGGTTCAAACTATAGTGTCTCAAACCTTAATGCAATCCATATTTGTATAGTTTATGGCGTGAATCAATACTTCCCAACTCTGCTGCTGCTCAAAGAGTTTGTGGATGATATTTCCAGTTGCCTTCGTACTCAGAGAGCAGGGTGGGCCGCCCAGAGGCATCAGTGTAATAGGAAGTGTGGCAGGTCGATGGACATTGATCCGCCTCATTATTCCGGTCCGTGGAACACTCACCTCGGCCATTAATGGGTAAATAAAACCAAATGCTCTCCGTCTCCTCTATCTCGCTTAGTAATATTCGGATCCTCTAACCTCCCTCGGTGTTTATTGTTGTTTAAAAGCTACAGCACTTATCGACTCTTTGTTTAGGCGGTGTAGCTCGATGTTCCGGCGTAGTGGATGTAATTACTGTCCGTTTTAGCTTGGTGGGGCTTCTGCCGGAGCGGAGGAACTCCGGAGGCGACGGTCGATGGCGCCCGGCAACCAATGCTCTTATCAAGAGAGGAGAGATCTAATTCAAACAGGCTGTTAGTGTTGCCTTTCTCTTCACTTGGGGAAAGGTCTCACCCCTATCTCAGAGCAAACACACACACACACACACACTTAATATATCATAAAAATAAACTGTACACGGTCATAGCACATCTTTAAGTGGGTAACTTGAAAGTACTCTAATGAGTTACTTTTAATAAAGAGTAACTAAGTAAAGTAACTAGTTAGTCTCAAAAGTAACTTTACCCGACACTGCTAGTACACCATAGCAACCACCTAGAAACACCCTAGCAACAACCTACTACACCCTAGCAACCACCTAGAAACACCCTAGCAACTACCTAGCAACCACGAGATTCTCTCACATTCACCCGTTCACACAGACATTCATACACTGTTGGCGGAGGCAGCCATACACGGCGGCGCCAACCTGCTTTACGGGAGCAACTAGAGTTAGGTGTCTTGCTCAAGGACACTGCGACAGATTTTTCCCCCAGGAGGATGTGGACTTGAACCACCGACCTTCCGGTTGCTGGGCGAGGACTCTACCTCCTGAGCCACTGCCGCCTCTACTTCAGATTCTACTGTAAAAACTACTACTGCAAATAGTAGGCTAGTGCAACTAATATTGACGCTACTCTCACTACTACTGCAACTACTACAACTTCTACTGCTACTACTACTAGAAAGACTACTATTACTACTATAACTGCTACATCTACTACTGCTATTACAACTACTACTTAAACTAATACCACTACTAACTACTACTACTACTACTGTGACTACAAATGCTACTACTACTACTACTACTATTAATACTTTTACTACTGCTCATACTACTACTACTTTTTAAAACATTATTACATACTCTTCAATGTATTGATTATTACAGGACATTAACAAATAAATTGCAAAGACAAATTTTAAAGACATTTAAACTCTTCCTGATGAATTCAACTGACACAAGCACACACATTTTCTTCAAAAAAGTTAACCTTTTATTTTATTGAACCAGGCAGGTCACTTAAGAACAAATTCTTATTTATAAGGACGGCCTGGGACCAGCTCCAGTTCTGAGGCCAATGCCTTGGTCAAGGGCAATGGCAGGAGTGTACCTAACATTACATGCATGTCTTTTGGTGTGGGAGGAAGCCGGAGTACCCGGAGGAAACCTACGCGAACACGGGGAGAACATGCAAACTCCACACAGAGAAGCCCCGGCAGGCTGGGACTCGAACCTAGGACCTCCTTGCTGTGAGGTGACAGTGCTATCCACTACTCCACCGTGCCACCATGCTAGTTTATTGTTGAAGTTTGGGGGGAAAGGTAGGTCAGAGATTTTAACTAAAATTTGCACATTTTCAAGCTTT